>JANKKB010028647.1:0-15934 GCA_026225775.1 Bursera palmeri | reverse complement strand
AAAAAACTCTTCATCTTTTAAATAGTCACTAATTTATAACCTTTCAGATTTGAACACATGAGAGGTTAAGATTACAAGACATGTCCATCATAATAATAATAAAATTATTGTTAAAATAGCTGCCTTAAAGATTTTTTTTTTTAAATTAAAATTTGTATGTTGAGTAGTCAAGTTTCACGTTAACTTACTAGATAGTTAGATAGTTACTTTAATAATTTCGTCGAAATATGTTAGATGCTTTTTATAGCATATTAGAAAATGTGTAAAGCTTTCAAAAGATGTTATATAGTTGTGAACAATATTGCATTTAAGTTGTCGAGTCATGCGTTTACATTTTGAGAAATTTTAGAATATATTCAACCATTGACATTAAATTTGGTTAGACAAAATACTTCCGTCAAAACTAAAAAGGGTTCCCTAAATTTGACTATTTTGTGTTAATTCTTAAGCAAAAAAATTACATTAAAATTATCACTACTTCTGTAAAGTTAATTATAACTTTTTTTCTTCTCTCTTGATTCGACTCTTCTTAAATTTATCACTTTTCTCTTTATCCTCCTCAAATTGATGGCAGATTTAAAAATAAAAATTAAAAATATGACATTAATAAGCTATATAAGAGGCTTTGTATAGAGCAATGATTCGTAAATTTAGAAATAAAAAGCCCATCTAGTGTCCAATGTCTCTAGTGATAGGCGTTTGAAAATTGTTGTCTATTGTTCTCCATTTTGTCACATTTTCAAATTGTCAAGGAATACGTAAGAAAAATGGCACGATGATTACATCTTTCATCTTGGATTCGGATTCTCCATGTGATATCCTACATTCTTCCCATTCTAGGTAAAACTGAATTTTCAATTGCCAATATTCTTCTTCATCAATATTCGTGCTGTATAGGGCTGAAATGGTTTGTGTAGAAGAAAGAGACTTTGAGGATAGAGGAGAATGATGAGAAGAATAATAGGGTTTGAAAAGAGAGCAGAAAGAAAATAGAAGAAATCATTAATTGTCAAATGATGGTAGCTTTCAATATATGTGTATAGATATCTTATCATCTTAATCATCTATTCATTAATTTAAAATAAAATATTATTAATTCTGCCTCTTCACATTAGATCACTGATTACTGTTTAAAGTTACTAAACGTTATCAAAACATCATTTCATGCAACCAAAATAATATTTTTATTACGGTAACGATGCTATTTTGTATACTACTATAAGTAAAATTTTATGTTTTGAATTTCCTTAGTGCATTTTCTTAGGGTTATGTCTCATGGTGTAAAAATCAGTGAATGATTCTGATATGTATTAGAAAACTTCTGAGAATACATGAGACAAGATTCCATGAGATTTAATCGAGGTATGTATAAGTTAATCCAAATACTTATATGGTTACTTAAAAAAAAAGTTTATATACAAAATTTTATATATAAATTGACATGATACAAAAATAAATGAAAATATAAGATAAAAAAGTGTAATTAATAAACAAAGATGAATGACATATATGGCAATAAAACAAAAGTTTATCGTACATAAATTTGGTTATAAAAATTCCTTATTTTTAAAGTAATCGTATGAATACATATTTTTACATGTATATAGATGTTTATCTCTTATTGGCGTATCATTTATCTTTATTCATTAATTTAATTTCCTTTTAAGATATTAGTCTTTTATCCATACTTTATACAACATTTTCGTGTCTAGTTTCAAGATTTTTAAGGATATTATAACATTTACTAGATTGAAACACTTTGAATGATTGAGATAGATTGTTTCATTAAAAATTGCAAGATGCATTGCTAATCGTGATAAACTAAATATAATCTCTAATCCTTAATGGTTTTGGATTGATTAAAAAATTAAAAAAATAGAATAATATATGTCATTCCATAATCTTATTTTAATTACTTTTACCAACATCAAAACATAATTAATGTTTCTCTTTTTGAAAATCATTAAAGCAAGTCGACAATATATATGTTATTTCAACGACAATAAGATGAATATATCGCATTCAAATGGGTGACACAGACCCTGAGATGATTGATGAGTGTGTCGGCATCAATCAAAAGCATATGATGTTTAAATTAATGACTATTTATTTATTTTTACAAAATCAAAACCCAAATTTTACCCTAAACCCCTTTTACATCTATCATCTTTCTCTCTCTCTCTTTGTTCTTGCAAACCACAATTTTCTTGAAAGTGGACTAAGAAAAAGAGAGAGTAGAAGTATTGAATTAATTTCTTCAATTTCTATGAGAATTGAAGTGTCCATCCTCCTGCGTTTGCCTTAATAGAAATGTTTTATTCCAAATTTCAGCTTCATTCTCTTTCAAAGAAGATAGACTTTAAGTTTTTTTTTTTTGTTTAATTATTTAATTTCCTATATTCCAAGTGCAATTTTTTTAAAAGTATTTAAAGATATTTTATGAAGAAAAAAATTATTAGAGAAAGCATGAAATGGATAATCTTAAGGGTGGAAATAGCCATTATGAATTTATAGGAAAATTTCGTTCTAATGACAAGGATATACTTGATATAAGATATTTTTAATAAAATCATATTTACGAAATTTGTATCCTAAACTTCTTTTTTCTACCCGTTTTCAATAATTTGACGATTGATTTGTCAATACCATGTAAATAATGGGATAATAATTCATAAATGATATAATTAGATTAAATCATTTATGATTTGGGATTACAATGTTACAATATAAGTTTTTTAAGCTTAAACATTACTCAAATTATATATAAATGGTTAAGAAAATACTAATACATATGATAATATAGTTATCTAGTATAACTTTTTATTTCATTAATAAGTCAAAACATGAAAACACATGTAATAGTGAGTCCAATTTTACACATTTAACCTTTTAATATTAAGGGTATATTGTCAATTTAATAAAAATGTTAAAAAAATAATCAGTTCCAATAAAAGTATTTTTTTTTGTTCACTTAATACCCTTAACATTAATAATTCCAATATATTTGTCGCCCCCTTTTTTTCCCTCCCTCTCCTTTTAATAAAAACTTCAACTTAAAAAAAAAAAGTTCTTTTTTTTTTTTATAATAAATTTTCAAATCCTTTTAACTCTTGGATTTGTTTGATTTTAAATCAAGAACAGCCCAGTAAACTCCGTAGCCCGATAATATGGGAGAGCCCAATTGTTTGTCGGTAATATATTTTCCAATGCTACCCCATAGTATGCCTAACTAAACCGCCGTCAACGGCAATTTACTTGGGCCGTATTAGGGGGTTTGCCTATGTAATTTATCCATATAATATATACAACAATGATGAGAAAAGGTACTTCAATGTTTCATTTGTCAACTGTCCAAAATGCCTGCACAAACTCAAATATTGGAACCAATAAACCCGCCATTAAAATCTCCGGCAACACTTCTTCATCAACATTCTAGTACTACTCACAACAAGCCCAGCAAAGTTTCCTTTCAAGAAAGACTGAAGCCAACCCACCAGCCCATGCATATTTCACCTCAACTAGTGAGCCATGCCCACCTCTCCTTCCTTGACAAACCTGTAAATTCAAGCACATATTCTTCCGTTCTCGAGTCTTGTAAGTGCCCAATTTTAGGAAAACAAGTACATGCCCACACACTTAAAACTGGGTTTCTGGGGCATGAGTTTGTAGAGACAAAGTTGCTTCAGATGTATGGACGGTGTGGGTGTTTGAAGGATGCGAATTTGGTGTTTGATAAAATGCCGCTTAGAAACTTGTACTCTTATACAGCCCTTCTTAGCTTGTATGCGGATCTTGGGTGTTGTTGGGAAGCCGTTTTGTGCTTTCGAGAATTACTATTTGAGGATATTGCATTGGAATTTTTTGTGTTTCCGGTGATCTTGAAGATTTGTGGCGGTCTTGATATGGTAGAACTAGGGAGGCAGTTACATGGGTTTGTGACCAAATATCAGTTTGTTTCGAACATATATGTCGGTAATGCTCTTATAGATATGTATGGTAAATGCGGAAGCTTAGAAGAAGCTAAGAAGTTTTTGACAATGATGCCTGAGAGGGATTGTGTTTCATGGAATTCTATTGTCACAGCTTGTGCTGCCAATGGAATGGTTTTTGAGGCGTTGGAGTTTCTTGAAAGAATGTCTTGTTTGGATGATACAACACCGAATCTTGTTTCATGGAGTGCAGTTATTGGAGGTTTTGCGCAAAATGGTTATGATGAGGAAGCCATTGGAATGTTGTTCAGGATGCAAGCAGAAGGGCTTGAACCAAATGCACGGACTCTAGCAAGTGTTCTTCCTTCTTGTGCTAGATTACAGAAACTAAGCCTTGGGAAAGAATTCCATGGTTATATCACACGGCACGGATTTATGTCGAACCCTTACGTTGTGAATGGATTAGTAGATGTCTATAGGAGGTGTGCTGATATGGGAAGTGCCTTGAAGTTGTTTTCAAAATTTTCAGTGAAAAACGAAGTGTCTTGCAATACAATGATTGTTGGATATTGTGAGAATGGTAATATTTCTGAAGCCAAGGAGCTATTTGATAAGATGGAACAACTGGGTGTATGGAAAGATTTAATTTCATGGAACTCAATGATATCTGGATATGTTGATAACTTCCTTTTTGATGAAGCTCTGAAAATGTTTAGGGATTTGCTAAAGGAAGATGATATCGAACCTGATTCTTTTACTTTAGGAAGTGCTGTAACTGCTTGTGCTGATACGTCTTCACTGGTACTAGGGAAGGAAATACATGCCCATGCGATCATTGTAGGTCTACATTCTAACACCTTTGTTGGTGGAGCTTTGGTAGAAATGTATTCTAGATGTCAAGACCTAGTAGCCGCTCAGATGGCTTTTGATGAAGTAACTGAAAGAGATACAGCAACATGGAATGCTTTGATCTCTGGTTATGCCCGATGCAATCAGATTGAGAATATTCAAAATCTTCTTCAAAAGATGGTAGAAGATGGTTTCCAACCGAATGCTTATACTTGGAATGGTATCATTGCGGGTCATGTGGAAAATAGCCAACATCATAAAGCCATGCAGTTGTTCTCTGAAATGCAGACTTTAAATCTGACACCTGATATTTACACTATCGGAATCGTTTTATCAGCTTGCTCAAGTTTGGCCACACTGGAGCGAGGGAAGCAGGTGCATGCATATTCAATTAGATGTGGATACGACTCAGTTGTCTACATAGGATCAGCCCTTGTGGACATGTATGCAAAGTGTGGCAATTTAATGCATGCCCGACTGGTTTATAAGAGGATATTGAAACCTGATTTGGTGTCTCAGAATGCAATGCTTACAGCATATGCTATGCATGGACATGGAGAGGAGGGAATTGATCATTTTAGAAGAATGCTAGCAAGTGGTTTACGACCAGACTATGTGAGTTTCCTATCCGTTCTTTCTTCATGTGTTCATGCCGGTTCGATTGAGACAGGTCAAGAATTCTTTGATCTGATGGCGTTTTATAACGTGGAACCCTCACTAAAACACTACACATGTATGGTCGATCTCCTAAGTCGTGCAGGACAGCTCAATGAAGCTTATGAGCTTATTAAGAAAACTCCCATGACACCTGATTCAGTGATGTGGGGTGCTTTGCTTGGAGGCTGTGTCATTCTTGGCAATGTTGAGTTAGGAAAAATTGCAACGGAGAAGCTCATTGAGTTGGAACCAAATAATTCTGGAAATTATGTTCTGCTGGCAAATTTATATGCTTATGCTGGGAGATGGTCTGATCTATCAACAATAAGGCAAAAAATGAAGGACAGAGGAATCCATAAGATCCCCGGCTGCAGTTGGATTGAGGACAGAGATGAGATACATGCATTTCTTGCTAGTGATAGGTCTCACGAGAGAACAGAAGAGATTTATACCACATTGAATACTTTAGCCCTTAACATAAAAACACAACGTGAAATTGCTCTGTAAGTACAACGCTGGCAAGATAAATTATGCAATGAGGCCATTCTCAAATTTGTAAGATTCTTTCCTTATAATTAACATAACTAACAAACAGATAATTTAATACGTACATAACTTTCTTTCCTAGGGTCAACAATAAAAAATTGCTATGACACTACATATTTCCAGTATTAGATTTAGTACAAGTCTAGAGACTCCAAAACCCTGCGAGCTTGAATGTGCAGGGCTGTCAGTCTCTCCTCTGGATTAAGGGTGGAGCCAAATTGGCTTGCTGCCCATATTAATGAAGCAGATTTTTCACCAAGAAGTCGCCTTACGTCATCATGTATGGTTGCCATGGGAGACCTATCCCTCCCATTCACATGTCCAATAAGTAACAGCAAGAATTCTCCACATTTCAACCTAGCAGGAGGAAGTACATTTCTTATATGAGAAATGTTTAATGAGATGTGATGCAAGTTAAAAAAAGGCATGGTAAAATGGACTTTGTATCATCTTCAACATGGTTCAATAGGCAATTTCCTGAAGCAGATCCTAATAGTCTTGAACTGCTTTCTACTGGGTTAGCTCATCAGTTCGATTGATAATTGACCCGAGCAAAGAAAAAACATTCTTTTCTAAAGGTCTATTCTAAATGGGGGGAAACAAAAGTCTCTAAATATAATTACTGTAATCTCTTAACAAAAAGAGTATTGTTAATCTGAGAAGTGGCCAAAAAACTATGCAGCTACCAAAGCTATTGTTTTGAAACTTTCAAGGTTATTGCAGTGTAAGTTTGACAAGCCAGCATTGGCAAGAACATTCTTTGGTTTAGGTTTCTACACTCCAGTGAAAAAGTTCCAAAATCCACACAACCAAGACTGGTACTCCAATCTAAAAAATATATAAGACTTCTGACAATCAAATGTTAATAAACAGTATCCACTTGCTTTTTTCTTAAGAAAGGAACTGCACACCAATATCAAAGGTAACTGTTGAAACAAATATCCCTTAAAAGTAAAAATTAAAATAAGAGCAATTAATTTGAGAAAGAGGAGGAAAAACCTGAGATTTTCATCTACTTGCTTGTCTCTTATAAGCTCTGCAACTTCCTCAATACCACTACATGACTCAAAATCCTGGTAAAAAAGTAGCCATACATCCATATGTTACAAAGACCAATCACTTAAAAAAACAAATAAAAATGCCAAAAAAAAAAAAAAAAAACTCTTTTCAAGGGTGGAANGTTACAAAGACCAATCACTTAAAAAAACAAATAAAAATGCCAAAAAAAAAAAAAAAAAAAAACTCTTTTCAAGGGTGGAACATCTAAGACATCTGTGCTAAGCTTTCAGATTAAGAATCTCTTTTCTATAATTGCTAATAAGTGAAATCAACCTTCAAGGTTAATGAAATCAGATTTACTTGAGTGTCTCATGCCCCATCTAAGGTTCCCTACAAACTTAATTCAAGAGGAGCTAGTTTCTGGAATGCTTTTGAAAAAATAAGTCAAATTTGATCCTCCATGATCCACTTTGGTCAAGTTTGTAAGGCACATTGATAATGTTTCTGGCATTTTTAAAAGCTTATGCAGCACAGCTAGATTATTTTATTTTATTTATTTATTTTTTTTAAGGAAAATACTTAACATATTTCTGGCGTGCTATAACCAAAATACTTCTATATCATACATCTTTGATTCTAAGCCAGCCCTTTACATATTTTCAAATGAATATGATAAAGTACTATCATTCTGAGGGAAATCCTTTGGAGAAGTTTTTTCTGCTACCTTGGGATGAAGTATACGACATTTTAGATCACTAATTTCCAGATAAAAATTTCAAGGTGCTAGTTCAATATGAACCTAAGGTCATACAAATAGATAAAACAATAGCAAAATTGATTTAAAATTTAGAATTAACGGAATAAAATCTGTAAAACTGTAGAGTGCAACAAAATCCAAGACAATATAGCATTTATGGCCAACAAATTTATGCAAGGAAATCCAACAAGCCCTGTGGCGTACTGCAAATGATGAAAAGTTGAAAACAGCAAAATAAGTGATGGAATACCATTTGATTGGCTGAAGAATCCAGCATTATTGAGATCAAAGCATCCAAACATGCTCCTTGCCCAAGTTCACCTCGAGTTGATAATATATTCATCAAGACCTGCATAAAATCATAATACGTGCAAGATTAACAGTCAGAATCCACATCTCCTACACCTAACAACTTAAAATCTACTCAAAATCTACTCAAAATTTCAGCTGGGAAATACATTCTCACTTAAAGTTGTTTCTTATCATCTCAAGTTGCAAACTCTCAAACAATCCAAAAAACCATGTGTACCGAACAAAGTGAGATCTAATTCTTTCAGTATAACAACTACATTAACTTTTCAACCTCAGTTTTCATCTTTCATCTGACAACCAACTAATATATTCATTTTTCGAAACGACTTGTCCTCATAGTTATCATGTTCTTTTGATAACCAGAACTCCACTACCAGCTTGATCGACTTGAATTGAAAACTGGAAGCGCCGAGCCTACAATCTTTGTCTTTGGAAGGTAGGCAGGTAATGTTGGGGAATCAATCCAACCCCATAATTTGTGAGATTAAAGCACAGGCCTAAGCAATTTATTAACTTCTCAAAGTTTGATTTCCTGATAACTTAAATTTAATCCTATTTAACACACAAGAAACCAAATGCCCAATAGTTATCAATTGAAATAGCATTCAAGAACCCAATTTCATTATCATATTGTTATTAGTATTTCTTCACAAATGATTCAAGTGCTGATAAGGACCTGAATTGCCTTGTGTTGATGGGCCAAAACAGTGCTCTCTCGGTGGAGCAAACAACAACCTTCCAAGACTCGAAGCGCAATCGTAACTTCATTTTCCGTCGAAGGGCTCCGAATCTTCATGGGATCCACGCTGAATATATGATCCAAACTCGTCACTATGTCATCCACCGACTCCTTGAACGAATGCTCGAACAGAACAGGAACCACTGAACCCAAAACACAAACACAATTGTCCAACTTACGCTCAAAATTAACCAGTTAATAATCAAACTGGGAATTGGATATTAAAAAATGGCGGACCTTGAAGATCGGGAACGGATTGGGAGTGGCAGAAGAGGTGGATGGTGGAGTCGGATTGGGCGACGGAGCGGAGGATTTTGAGAAGAGAGCGGAGGCCACGGACTCGGAGGAAGGAGAACTCAGCACGGGCGTCACGGAGGCCGTTACGGAGAGCGAGAGTGATCTCGCGGTAGACTCTCTGTTTGGAGAGAGAGTTGACGAGCTCACTAACGGCCGTTAAACTAGTAGTAGTATCTGTTGATGATGTTGTGGTTGTTGCACTGAACGTGGTTGTGGTTGTGGTTGTTGTGAGTGTGTCCGTATCTGATTCGGTTGATGATGAAAAGGTGCTCTGCTTCGATAGTCCCTCGCTCCATAGCGCCTTCCTCAGATACATCTCCACTTCTCTCTGTCAACTCACACCAAAATGGAAATGCCTTGCCAGTTGCCACTACGGGTACCGCTCTGCTTCTTTCTCCCTTTTTATGTTTTATTTATATTTTCCTAAAAGTCCTATAAACTTATGAAATTAACGTTTCATCCTTATATTTTATCAAAACCATATTTACACTCTTAAGATTTTAGTAATTCACAAGCCCCCTAACTATCAAGATTAACTCACTGCTTTAAAGAACATAACCTTAAAATATCAGAGAGAAAAGAACACACAAAGTTGAATGTGGTTGTCTGCAGAACTGACATGTACATGCACAAACCGAGCTTTTTTTATTTCTATACATAAAAGAAGAAGAATAGAACCATTTTTCTTACTCAAGACAACAGTTATATAATAGATAATTCACCAAAATAACTGTTATGACTTCTTGTTTACATTCAAGCAGCCTTAAGCTTTAGAATATTGTTAGGAACAACATCACCTTTGTTAAATTTTTAGTAACATCCAACCCCATTTTCACGGTGCCTTCTGAGGAAAATTGAACCTCTAATTCTATCAGCATGTGAGGGCATAATGGTTTTTTGTTGTCAAAATTAATAAAATAATTGTTGCATAGGACTCTGATTAGCTAGGATTTCATATGAAGGTGACACGTGGTAATGTAAATGTTACATTGTTAATTAGAAGCTCAAAAGGTGTTGAATTTTTAATGTCCACAACCACATTATAATGTTCAGGATATTCTGAAATCATATTTTCGTCTATTACTTCTTTTCATTTAGAAAGAAAATTGAAACTAATTTTGGAGAATCACCGATACCTGTTTTATCCATAGCAAATTCCTAAAACAGTTTGAGGAATTTCTTCTCAATCTCCTTCCTCATATTCTTCTCCTCGTACAATTGAAGTTTTGTTTTATATAAAATTCATTTAGCAGCAGCAAGTTCTTTCTTCAGAGAAAAGACTAACTCCTTCGAATTCTTCATCTTCATAGTCATAATTTTATTATTCTTGTAAACATTTTTGTCTCTCTTGAGGGGATGAAAATTTGCATGATAAGACGACAGTCAAGAGAGTATTATGATTAAAAAAAAAAAAAGCTAAACGGGATTAAAGGTAACAAACCTCGGGAAATTTTTTTCTTAATTTAAAAATACTCGTGTTAATATGCATTAGGTCAACCATTTTCGTAATTTTTCTTAATTTTTTCATTTAAAAAATAGTAAGTTAAGAACTGAGTAATGAAATTGCATCAGCCAACTTTTCACTTAGCTTGAACATCGGCATTTAACCTACCTATACGCAACATATATAGTCATATTCTCTACAATTACTTCAACAGAGGCAAGCTCAATAGAAAAAAGGAATTGAAATTTCAATGGTTAAAACTGCTAATTAAAGTACTCATACGGCAAAGATGCAAATTGACATATATAACGAGCAGTTCTCCCATGGTCTCTGACCAGTTTTATTGAGAGAAATGAGGGTGGTTCCTTTACAACACACATTATCTCCTGCTATGCTTCCAATACCCACTCCGTCCTTTCATTTGTTGGTGGTATGGCCGCTGCTACTGGGAAAATTAAACTAAATTACTGAAACAACAGCCAATAATTAGCAAAAGCTCAAAAGTGGTAAATGTAAGAAAATATAGATTGCATAACACAACCAATATTCTACTCCTAAAATAAGACAAGTGGACCAAATGGGAAGGATATTACCGAGGCAATTAGCTTCTCAGCATGTCCCTTCCCAAATTAAAAATATGTCCCTGATAAAAAGGGATGTCACCAAATTTTGTTTCCATTAGATACGTGATTGCTGTATTGAAGCTTTCTTTTCGAACCATTGTTAAATTATTGAGACACTTTGATATGGTTCCGGAGATATTATTTTGAGAGAAGTCCAAGATTTGAATCTTTGTCAAATCACAAAGTTGTACAGGCAGGCTTTCATGAAATTGGTTGGATTGTAGACTAAGAAAAGCTAAATTTGGTAGACTGACTTACATCCATGCCGATATTGTTCCAGAAAATTTATCTTTTCCACCAAATCAAGAATTGTCAATTCTTTAAAATTCTTTAGAAACGTTGGCAACTCTCCTGACAAACTGGTGTTATGTAAACTCTAGTTACCAGATTCTACAGTCCATTTTATTAGAATTTTCCAGAAAAATTATTACTGGCCAAACTTAAAATTTTTATTCTTTGCCAATGCATAAAACAATCGGGCATCTTTCCTGATAAATGGTAATCAGAAAGATCCAAATAAAACAATTTCTTCCCAATAATTAAAACTGAGATTAATTCTAAATTATATATCAAACGTCATCGATAAATTTGGCAAAATAGCAACCATTCGGTTGTGTGAGAGATTTAAATGATACGGTGCGGAAGAAATGTCCCAAAACCAATTGGGAATACTGTCTAAAATTGGGGCTTTGGAAATATCAATAAAGAAGCTGCATTTTGAGTTTGAAGCCATTTTGGGAAATGACCCTGCCAATAGAACGTATTGAAGCCGAAATGGAGGAGTCCAATCCCTGTTGAAGTTCAATGTAAAGGAGGTAAAAGACAAGTTGATAGACACTAATCTAGATAGATTTTACTTTGGACTTCGGTGATATTACCTTCCAAAGAATTTGAGGAGGTATGCAAAACCTCAGGCTTGGTAAGTTGTCCGATATTTTTGTTTATGGTTCCATTTTATTATAATATAAGTATGTAATGCTATTGATTTATATTCAAAATGTATGAAACAAATAAAGCTACAGGATGTATGAAGAAAATGTGAGAAGAGAAGTGGGCGGTGAGGGAGAGAATAGCAAGAGTGAAAATAAGATAAATGGGCGAGGGAGTAAGACAAGTTAATTTCTCATTCAGTTGTGGGCGAGGGAGTAAGACAAGTTAATTTCTCATTCAGTTGTAAAGCACAAGTGTTACAAGAGTGGGGGGCTATTTAAAGACATTTTTCTGTTACTTTAGCCAATGAAGATTGCCAATCTACAAGCTAATTACAAGTTGCCAAAATTCAACCAATAAGTGGTTGACACCTGCATTACTTCAAGGAGTGGATATTGACCATATTAGATTATAACATATAAAACCGATTATGGCTAATATCTAGTATTTTCAATGAAAAAAAATACTATGAAATCAGGCAATGCACAGCTGAGTGAGTTGTTTGATAAAGACTAAGTTTCTGAAGTGTCTCTTGCGCAACCTGATAGATTGAATAAATGCATGGAAAGCTGTGAAGTGATACCGTTGGCATCCAGTGAACCTGATCCCTTCCTACCTATTTTCACCCAAAGATGGAAGAAAAAAACAGCCCACAAACTTGAATGAAGAAAATCGACCAAGAAGGGAAACTTCACTCCAAGAGAAACAACACACGTCAACAACACTCCTACTACACTTTACTAACACAAACAGCAAACAAAACTCCTTAACACAACTTCACTGACCCGAAAAATCACCTGAAATCACTCCTGGTCAGATTCGGTCAACAGCAACAACAACACACTTAAATGATGAAAGAAAGAACAAAGAAGAAACAAGATAACTCTCAAGCTTAAAAGAATGATTCCACCCGCTTGAGTTGACACCAAACCAAGAAAGTTTAGATCAAGATCAAAACTCAGATTTGAGAGGACAAAATTCTCAAGAACAATGTCCTTCGATAATCTACCCAAAAACTAGTGTTATAAAAGTTGTTCAAGAGATTAAAACATAAGCTTAGTGATGTGATAGCCACTTAGACAAATAATGCCACCTAAGTTTACACAACAACAAAACAATATTAATGGACTTAAATAAGGCCCTTAAAAAAAAGTTAAAGCCTATTAATGACATTACAACCATATGGACCATCTAAAATATCAAAATAGGCCCCACATAATAAATTACACAATGAAAACAAAGGAGGCCCCGATCCAATTCGGGATGAGCTTCCTTGTAAGCTTGAATCTTCATTTGGGTGGATTATGCATGTTTCATTGCTGTCTTGGACTTGCATGGGCTAGATTAGCTTAGTGCTTGCTTGGGCCGAGTCAAATATGGACTGAAATGGATCAGAACCTAAGGTAAAAGAGACAGATAAAACAATAGCAAAGTAGATTTAAAATTTAGAATTAACTTGAATAAAATCTGTAGAACTGTAGATTGCAACCAAATCCAAGACAATATTGTGATCAAATTTATGCAAGGAAATCCAACAAGGCCTGTGGTGTATTGCAATAATGAAAAGTTGAAAACAGCAAAATAAGTGATGGAATACCATTTGATTGGCTGAAGAATCCAGCATTATTAAGATCAAAGCATCCAAGCATGCTCCTTGCTCAGGTTCACCTCCAGTTGATAATATATTCATTAACTCCTGCATAAATCATAATACTTTCAAGATTAACAGTCAGAATCCACATCTATTACACCTAACAACTCAAATTTCAGCCGTGAAATACATTCTCACTTAATGTTGTTTCTTATCTTCTCAAGTTGCAAACTCTCAAACAATCCAAAGCCATGTGTACTGAATAAAGTGAGATCTAATTCTTTCAGTATAACAACTACATTCACGTTTCATCTTTCATCTCAATACCAACAAATATATTCACTTTTAAAAACGACTTGCCCTCATAGTCATCATGTTCTTTTGATAACCAGAACTCCACTGCCAGCTTTATCGACTTGAATTCAAAACTAGAAGCGCGGAATCCACAATCTTTGTACTTTGCAAGTAGTTAGGAAATGTTGGGGAATCAATCCAACCCCATAATTTGTGAGACTAAAGAACAGGCCTAATCAATGTACTAACTTCTCAAAGTTTGACTTCCTGATAATTTAAATTTAATCCTATTTAACACACAAAACAACAAATGCCCCATAGTTATCAATTGAAATAGCATTCAAGGACCCAATTTCATTAGCATATTATTATTATTTCTTCTCAAATGATTAGAGTGTTGATAAGGAACAGCAAAAAGACCTGAATTGCCTTGTTTTGATGGGCCAAAACAGTGTTCTCTTGGTGAAGCAAACAACAACCTTGCAAGACTGGAAGCACAAGCAATTTCACCGTCCGTCGAAGGGCTCCTAATCTTCATCGGGTCCACACTGAAAATATGATCCAAACTCGTCACTCTGTCATCCAGCGACTCCTTGAACAAATGCTGAAACAGAAGAGGAACAACTGAACCCACAAAACACAAAACAATCGTCAAACTTACGCTCAAAACCAGATAATAATCAAAACAGGACTTGGGTATTCGAAAATGGGGAAACTTATAGATCGGGAAGGGATTGGGAGTGGCAGAAGAGGTGGATGGTGGAGTCGGATTGGGCGACGGAGCGGAGGATTTTCAGGATAGAGCGGAGGCCGCGGACTCGAAGGAAGGAGAACTCGGCACGGGCGTCACGTAGGCCGTTGCATAGAGCGAGAGTGATCTCGCAGTAGAGACTCTGTTTGGAGAGAGAGAGTTGACGAGCTCACTAACAGCCGTTATAGTAGTAGTAGTTGTTGGTGCATCCGTATCTGATTCGGTTGATGATGAAGAGGTGCTCTGCTTCGACACTCCCTCGCTCCATATCGCCTTCTTCAAATACATTCCACTTCTCACCAAAATGGAAATGCCTCTGCCACTGCAGCGACACCTCTGCTTCTTTTTCCCCTTTTATATTTCATGTTTTCTAAAAGTCCTAAAAGTTATGACAATAACATTTTTACCCTTATTTTGATCACATCCAACATTTACCCTCGTCAAATTTTAACATTACCTTACAACTTATGTTGTTATTTACATTAAAGAAATTTAGAACAAACCAACCCAGCTACTATCAAGTAATAAATTACTTACAGAAGATTCCTGTGTTATAGAGTTGCGTCAAAGAGCCAAGGCATAATGCAACATTGTCAGAAATGTAACTAATAGAACCATTATCATAATCCAATCAATTGCAGAGATGATAGGACTACAATTACAATCAGACGACTAGAAAATATTCGCAATGGAATTGATATTTCAAATGCAATTAAAGTGCTTAAAAGACAAAGATATAAATATACTTATATTACAATGACTTCATTCCATGGTCCCTGACCAGTTCTGTTGCAGATTTGACTATAGAGAAATCTTGGTGCCTCTCCATGCCACGAACATGACTCCTGTTATGCTTCCAATACCAACCGAGTCCGTGACGAGAAGAAAAGCCTGAGATATGTTGGTGGTGTGTATAAATCAACACCCATTAGTTAAACAAAAAAAAAAAAAAAAAAAGAAGATAAAAGTCATAATATAATATAAGTAAACATAGATTGCATAAATATCAATAAAATTCTACTTTAAAAATAGATGTTAAAGCAAGTTACACAAATGGGAGAGATATTACCAGATTAGCTTCTCAACTTTCGCTGCAATTTGGCCATATTTACTGCTACCAAGACGTAGAGCTTATCATTCGTGTTATTTAGAAACTGGAAATAAGCATATCTACATGATTTGTTCAACACCAAAGTACCACAAACTCCCCAGAAGC
>JANKKB010028645.1:0-15925 GCA_026225775.1 Bursera palmeri | reverse complement strand
GAAAGGTTCGACAATGTCAACGGTGATCTCCCATTCCCGGTGACATCAGGCGGTATCACCATTCGAGATTTCTTCCTCTCAACTAAGGATCTTAGTGGTGGCCTACGATCGATCAACCGAGGCCTAGATCACCAGTAATTGATCGGGAAGCATTCAGCAACGTCAACTTCCGATATGCCTCTTCCAACCATCGACAGGCACCACCGTTGGTCAAAATAAGTTCCTCTTATCAAGGTGAAGCCGATGGTACCCTCCGATCATCGTTCCCAGCCATCGATCGTGTTCTCTGACATATTACAGTCAGCCCCCTCACCTTTCTGAGTTGGTGTTTCACCCTTTTGGAACACCCCCACTATTTTAAAAGTTGATAGTTTACCCCATGTCATGTGTTTTAACACAATTGCCCCCAAAGGTTTATAGGGTTTGGCCCCGCGACTCTGAGGACTCATCTAGGACCATCGAGACATATGGATTTACGATACGGATGAGGAAAAGCTAGATAGAGAGGTCCGGGAGCTATGGTTCAGATATCTAGGTAGGAGTTTTTGACTGTGCATTTATATTTCCTTTTCTGTGCATGTGGATTTACTTTGCTGTTGTGGCTAAGGAAATAAAAACTAGGTGATAGACGAATAATTACCTTAGATGATTAGATAGATCGGGACGTTACTGACGCGTATGCGATTTTAAGGAAATACGCTGCTAGTTGGGGAAATGGGTGAACATTTGTGATTGGTTCGTCAGAACAAACTAGAGTAGATTATGGGCTATGAGCACCACGTATGATGGTATGTGAGGATACAACTAAAGTACGGGTGTTACACGAGTGATGGTACGGTATGGAATAGACATTACGTGGGCTATGCACGTGTAATTATGAATTACGAAACGAGTTAGGTACAACATATGGTTATACGTACAGGATGAGGTGTATAGGACATGGGTATATGGTACTCATGCTTTACAGGATAATGGAGACACGAGGTGTGTTTAAGAACATGTCTATAAGTAATGGGACTTATGGGACACGGGTGATACGTGAAAATACGTGATAGAATAATAAGATACGTGAGGGCACGAACGTGTAGAGATGGATGAGATACGAGTGAGCCGTACATGAGTGAGATCGTACGGGCTAGTAGTAATCGTTGAACGGTCACGAGACCAGATGATATGTATACTACAGAGTAACCGAGGTAAACTCGGTATGGACTACAAGTGTACTGATCATACGAGTGGACCCTGGATTGCCTTAGTTGAGTGTACTGGTAATACGAGGGAAGAGGTATTGTAGTATGTCTGGAATTACTGTGCTATAGTGAGTTGGATCCCAGTGTGTTAGGGATTGCGGTACTGTAGTGAGCTGGATCCCATTATGTCAGGGAGTGCCACGCTGTTAGTGAGCTGAATCCTAGTGTGATAGGGAATGTCATGCTGTTAGTGAGTTAGATCACAGAGTGATTGTGTGTGGAGTATCCGACGTGAGTACGGAACTCACGTGGATGTGTCACACTTATGGCGACTGTTATGATTAAGATGCATGAATGCATCGCGGGTGAGGCGACAGTCATAGTGATAATGAGGAAAATCCAGTGTGATTAAAATCAGAAGTACATGAGAGAGAGAGAGAGACAGCTTGTGTGTATTGTGATGATTGATTGGTGCATGCATGCTTAAAATGTTATAGAACTGTTAGAGTTAGAAATTTCTACTGGGCTGTGTTGCTCACCCCTTCCTCTATAGGTACCTAAGATCGGGAGTCTAACGATGTGATCCAGAGCTCACATAGAGGATCTTGGATGGTATTAGGCATGTTTGGATAGACAAAGTGAGTCGTTTATGTATTTATTTTATTAGAAAAATTTTGTAACCTATTTTTTAGTGTAAATATTTTTGACTTAAAACGTTTTACTTGATTTTCTTTACTTTTATTTTATTTATTTACATAGTCACCGTTGGGGTTCATGTATAAGGGATTCCGGGGTGTGACAAAGTGGTATCAGAGCACGGGTTCTATATTGTGGACCAAAGGTATGGGTAGGGTGGTTAAGAAAAGGAGCTGAGTCTTGTGTCTAGTAGGAATGTGTCATTGCTAACAGTTCATTGCATACATAGATAGTGTACACGTGTGGTGTACATGTGATGAGAGATTTCAGGCTCATGATGTAATGTCTTGAAAGTGTATGAGAATGAGCCGACGTGGAAACGTGATCTGTGATTTTGACCCTTCAAATGGTGAGGGAGATAGATTGTGTTGGGCCACAAGTGATGTGGAGGATAAAGACTGTTCAACCTTAGGAGTTGAATCAGAAATTGTGAGCGAGATTGGTTATTCACATGTTGACGTGAGAGGATTTATGGATGGTGTTGGGGTTGGCCTAAGAGAGATGTGGGAACCCAAAGTGGATGCAGATATTGTGTTAGACCTTATTTTATTCTGTTTGATACAAGATTTAAGGGAAACACATGTGGAGTTGGATGTCGTATTAGATCTCATTTTGTTCTGCCTGATACAGGATTTGAGGGAAACACACATGGACATGATATCGTGTTAGACCTCATTTCGCCCTGTCTGATACAGGATTTGAGAAAAACACTTGTGATTTTTGGTTCTAGTGTTAGGCCTTATTTCGTCCTGTTTGATACAAGATTTAAGGAAAATACTAGATTAGAAAGATAACACATGTTGATTGTGTGCGTGTTCGGAGACATTGAGATCAGAGTGATGTAGTAGAACTTGGAAAGTGTGACATTCCTATGTCTTAGGAATTGGAAAGTTGAGAGTTGAGATTTGGTTGTTAACACGTGGAGTAATTAGGTTGAGAGATGAAACTAGGATCAAGTTTTGGTTAATGAGAATGAAGTTCCTGAGACATGTAATGTCGAAAGGAAAATTTCTGTGAAACAGTTTGAGATAGAGACAGTGGGAGATTTGGAGTGACCGGGAAATATATTTGAGGCATATAGTTTCCTGGGTCTCATGAGATATGATTAGTGAGTTGTAAAGGACTGCTCTCGATTGGCTATTTGGATGAGTGGGAAACTGGAAGAGGCATAAAAGAGAAATAGAGTGGCATGTCAGAGAGTTCACGCCAAGGCATGAAATTGATTTCACGTCGGGGCGCTGTTTCGAGCCAAGGCGTAAAATCGATTCCACGTCGAGGCTCGAAATGAAAATGTTTGATAAATCAGAAGTCAGAGAGTTGACGTTAGGGCGTGAAACTGGTTCGGTGCTGGGGCATGAAACTGGTTCCACGTCAGCACATGATTTCAAGCTGAGGCACAAAATGGTCTACTCCGCAGCACCGTTTGAAATTTTTGGGATTTTAAGGATTTCAAAACGCCACACGAGATACAGATTTTTGGTAGTGTCAACTGAGACCCAAGAGTTATTGTCTAGATTTGGTAGAGTATACGAGTGGTAGACGCGTGAATATGATTTGGTGCTACTTTCACCCTCGGACGGATGACTCGTTAGAATGTACCATTCGGGTTTTGGAGGAATTATGAAAAGCATTTGTGATGTATTCTCGCGACAATTAGAGAAGTCATCTCCCAATTGTTAGGATTGTGTGTTATGGAGCTATCAGATTGATTCTGGATAGCATATTGTGAAGCTCTATATGGTAAGCCGTGAGGATTCTCCTTGTGTCAAGCGGTACTGGAGGAAACCGAGACTTGAGTTTAAGGATATTTCTGAAAACTACTAGAAAGGTGAGATTCAGGATGGGCAGAAAAGTCATTTTTGAGTTGGTTTGGGTCATTTGGAACCTTGAGATAGATTGAGGGAGTGGTTTAAGAGTGGTTTTACCACTATGGTCATTGAGAATTTAGGGTGCGTTGTACATACCAGTATTGAGGAGACCTGTATTTTGGACTGAGACACGTGTTGGACCGGAGTGAATTAGACATTCGCTTGCATGTTTTTCATGGTGGAGCCCTCATCCAGAATGCGGATGTGAGAGAATAAGACGTAATGACAAATTTTGAGGACAAAATTTCTGTAAGGAGGGTAGATTGTAACGACCCAAAAATTTAAAACAGTGAATTAGGGGTGTAAGTGAAAGATTTTAAAGTTAAAAATCATAAAAGTACATATTTTTTATATATATAGGATGACACGAACATGACGACGTCGTATATATGAGTATTCAGAGGAATATGGGAGCTTTCAAAAAATTGGACTAAAACTTTATTTTATGTAGGTTCGTGGGTTTTTCATCTTTAATGTCCGATGGTTATATTTTGAGGGTCACGTCGATGGAAAATAGATGTGGACATGTCGGCGATGAGATGCTGAGACTTAGGGCTCAGGATTCGTGATTGTTGAAGGCTTGAAAAATTATAGAAACACCCCCGATACCCAAAATCTATATAAACTACATAGGAGGTTAACATTTTGAGAGAATTGTAGAAACACCCCTGCTCACCGGAAAAGACGCACTCACTGCCATCTCTGATGACGCTTTGCATTTCTGGAGAGTTAACTGGTGAGATAGGTGGCGATGGAAAGCTCTCGGGACGTTGATCACTATGGTATCCTCCGTTCATCGTTTTGAGACCTGCATTCACTGAAACGACATCGAAAAGGCTTGACAACATCAATGGTGATCTCCCATTCCTGACGATATTCGACGACACCACCAGTCAGGATTTCTTTCTCTCGGCCTAAGGATCCCGGTGATGGTCTCCAATTGATAAACTGAGGCCTGGATCATCGATAACGATTCGAAAGCATTCAATAACATCGACTTCTGATATGCCCCTTCCGGCCATCGATAGACACGACCGTTGGGTGAAATAAGTTCATCTCGTTGAGACGAAGCTGGTGGTACCCTCCGATCATCGTTCCCAATTGCCAATTGTGTTCTTCGACGAGAGAACGTGAATCATGGCTGTCATTGGTATATTCGTCGGCCCCTTCACCTTTCTGAGTTGGCAGTTTCACCCCTTCGAGCACCCCCACTATCTTGAAAGTTGACAGTTTACCCCATGCCATGAGTTTTGACACAATGGCTCCAAAGGTTTACGGGGTTTGGCCCAGTGACTCTAAGGACTCATCCAGGACCACCAGGACATATGGTTTACGATATGGATGAGGAAAAGGGAGATAGAGAGGTCTGGGAGCTATGATTCAGAAATCTAGGTAGGGTTTTCTGATTGTGCATTTCTATTTTATTTTCTGTGCATGTGGATTTGCTTTACTTTTGTGGCCTAAGGAATAGAGACTGGGTGATGGACAAATAGGTACCTTAGATGATTAGATAGATCGGGACGTTACGGGCATGTATGCGATTTTAAAGAAATACGCTGCTAGTTGGGGAAACGAGTGAATGTTTGTAATTGGGTCGTCAGAACAAACCCAGAATAGATTATGGGCTATGAGTACAATGTATAATGGTACGTGAGGATACAACTAGAGTACAAGTGTTATGCGAGTGGCAGTACGGTATGGAATGGACGTTACGCAGGCTATGCACACGTAACTGTGAATTACGAAACGAGTAAGGTACGACATATGGTTATGTGTATGGGATAAGGTGCATAGGACATGGGGTATACGGTACTCATGCGTTACAGGATAGTGGAGACACGAGGTGTGTCTGAGAATGTGTCTGTAAGTAATGGGACTTATGGGACATGGGTGATACGTGAAGATACATGATAGAATAATAGGATATGTGAGGGAATGAACGTGTAGAGATGGATGAGATACGAGTGAGTCGTACGTGAGTGAGACCGTACGGGCTAGTAGTAATCATTGAATGGTCACGAGACCGGATGATATGTATACGACAGAGTAACCGATGTAAACGTGATATGGACTACGAGTGTATTGATCATACGAGTGGACCCCGAATTGCCTTCGTCGAGTGTACTGGTAATTCGAGGGGAGTGGTATTGTAGTATGTCTAGGATTACTGTGCTGTAGTGAGCTAAATCCCAGTGTGTTAGGGATTGTAGTACTGTAGTGAGCTGGATCCTATTGTTTCAGGGAGTGCCACGCTGTTAGTGAGCTGGATCCCGGTGTGATAGGGAGCGCCATGCTGTTAGTGAGTTGGATCTTAGAGTCATTGTATGGAGTATCCAGCATGAGTACGGAACTCACGTGGATGTGTCGCACTTATGGCGACTGTTATGATTGAGATGCGTGAACGCGTCACGGGTGAGGCGACAGTCATAGTGGTAATGAGGAAAATGTCGTGTGATGGAATCAGGAGTACGTGAGAAAGAGAGACGGCTTGTGTGTATTAAGATGATTGATTGGTGCATGCATGCTTAAAATATTATAGAACCATTAGAGTTAGAAATTCCTACTAGGTTGTGTTGCTCACCCCTTCCTCCATAGGTACTGGAGGTTAGGAGTCTAACAACATAATCCAGAACTCACATAGAGGATCTCGGATGGTATTAGACATATTTGAGTAGACAGAGTGAGTCGTTTATGTATTTATGTTATTGAAAAAATTTTGTAAGCCATTTTTCAGTGTAAATATTTTTGACTTAAAACGTTTTATTTGATTTTCTTTACTTTTATTTTATTTATTTACATAGTCACCGCTGGGGTTCCTGTATAAGGGATTTCGGGGAGTGACATGATTATGCTAATTACATGAAATTTGAAATTTTTGTGTTAATTGACAAATTAACCATACACTCATTAAATCACATTGTAATATTAGTATATACTAATTAAGTCTAAATACCTTAATTAGTTGTGTAATTAGGTTAATTATACTTTAATTAAGACTAATAGGCTTTATACACACAAATGGGCTTGTTGAATCAAGCTTGGGTCAAAACCTAGTTAGGTTAGATCTAATTGGGCCTAGCCTAATTTAGAATGAATTTGTATGATAATAAGCCTATTGGGCCTAAGCCATTATTCTTTGGAAGTTGAATGGGCTAAATAGCATATTTGGGCCTTAGATATGCTAACAGGCTAATTTGGAATTAGGAAGCCCATCAAATTTGTTTTATGTGTTGGACTATGATTTGAAATGAAAATGGGCCAAAATTTGTTGGATAAATCCAAAAGGCATTTATACAAAATATATATATATATATATGAAATTAGTTTTGGGCTTTATGTATGCTACGTAAGCCCAAATGTATTTTGAATCTCTAATAGGGCTTATATTAATATTAAAACTCAAACTACCTTGTTTTGATTAAAATCCATTTTGAATGTGTAAGCAAATGGGCTTTGAATATATAGTTTGGTTATGGCTCAAAAGTGTTTGATTTGTAAAATCAAATTTATTAAATAATTTGAACTTTACTAGGCAAGTCCAAATTGATTTTAGATTCAAATTGGATTTGGAAACTATTCTCTAAGACTCTAAATTTCTTATATTTTGAATTTAAATTTGGCAATTTCAAATATGAAAATTATTGAAAATAATTGAAAATTTGGTTGAAATGAGTTTACTTGATATGTGTCTTGTACAAAATTAAATTGGATTTGAATTTATATAGCTTGGCAATATTAAGTATATCGAAGAATGGTTAATTAGATTAACCAATATGAAAAGTTTAATTATCACATCAATATGTGATTTATTTGAACCTTGGATTGTCATGTTTATGAGATTGATCAAATTGGATTTGATTGAGATCATGTTTGAGTGATAACATGCTTGAGTGCCTTTAATTCCTTGGTAATTGGTTATGGATAAAAGACCCGATTTTATGTGATGTAATTAAAATAAAACATGCGCATCCCGTCTCTCTATCTAATTCTGATGTATTTTTTTTCTCAACTTACTCCCCTCGAATGCAACTCAAGGTTTCTAAAAAGTGTAATGTAAAATAAGTAAGAATGAATTAGATAGAATTATGCACTAGGGTGGACTCACTCTTGGAGCATTTAGTATATCCATAACCACTACCATTTGTACGATTTATTTTACGCCTTAAGATGTATATTATGGTAGTATGCATGCTTAGGGATGTATGATGATGAGATGTAACAAAGATAATAAATTTGATTTAGAATACAATTAATTCAAAAACTTCATCACTTAAATATCAAGTGTAATTTCCTTTCATTAAGTGATTTATTTCTGAGTCCAAGATTGATTGTGACTTGTTGGTAAAAGTGAAGATCACTTCATTCACGGATACATTTGAATCATGTAAGCTTTATTACATGTGGCATGTCTTGGACTATTGTGATTTGTTAGCCAAAGTCAAGGTCACTTTGATTTTTTAACGTGGGCTACAAAGCTTACCCGACTCAATGAGTCATGCTTGACTGAATCATTGAGTTTGTTATGTCAAAGCCATGGCCCAGATGGATTCAGAAAAAATGTTGAGAGTGACATTAGATGTACTCGACCTAGGAGTCGACCCAACTTGTTAGGAGTTACATTGGATTTAATTGGTCGAGAGATCTAGCTAATTAAGTATTGTACAATTTGTTGTGCCAAAACTAAGGTTGAATATTGTTTAATGGGGTCCTAATCCACTTAAAAACTAGGTTTCTTGAGTGCTCTACAGAGGGTTGGAGGCTTGAATAAAATAGTGAAAGAATAACATTACATTAAATTTGTAATTTTGTTTAATATTATTTCGCATTAATTTTATTAATTTTATTTATCAACATTAATATCTATTTTATTCTGTTAGACAGATTCAATTAACTGATTATTAAGATGTGTCTAGGAACATATCTCTACGCTTTATTCTTGAGAGCGAAAATGTCTTTGATGATACAAATTTTTCAGACTGGGAAATGAATCTTAGGATATCCTGGGGTATGAAAATATCTTGTATATCATTGACAAACTTATCCCTCTTAAACCTGTCCGTGAGTTGGGAGTCTTGGAAGATTCACTAGGACGACAATGTTACTGCACAGTGCATAATATTGGCGACAATGAATCCTAAATTTTGCCATCAAAATAAGGTATTTGATGCTTATACCATTATGGTTGGGGGTGGGCACCCGACATCCCGAACGAGACAGGTTGGAAAATTTAGACCTGATGTCAAATTTGTTTTTGGATAGTCCTGACGGGTCGGTTAGTTATCGGGCTCAAGTCGATAGTCAGGTTGGTTGACTTTTAAATTTTTATTATACAATAAATAAAATTGTTTACAAAGTATACACAAAATACCTTGTAGCCTTGTGGAAATGCTTCTGAAGGGGGTAACCATATGACGAGTTTGAATCCTCTCCGCTGAAACGTTTTCAGAATTTCTTTATATTATATAATAAATAAAATTATTTACATAATTTATATAAAACAACGTTTTGCCTGGTGGATATAATGTTTATAGAATTTTTTTGTAGAGGGTTCGAATCCTTTCATATGTAATATTTTTAGAATTTGTTAAATATTTATATTATAACATAAATAAAATAGTTTACATAATACACATAAAATAACATAAATTTGTCAAATATTTATATTATACAACAAATAAAATAGTTTACATAATATGCAAAAAATAACATCAATTTGTCAAATATATACATTATAGAACGAATAAAATAGTTTACATAGTATCTACAAAATAACATGAAATTGTCAAATATAAAATATTATTCAACAAATAAAATAGTTTACATAGTATATACAAAATAACATTAATTTGTCAAATATATAGATTATACAACAAATAAAATAATGTACATAATATGCATAAGATAACATGAATTTGTAAAATATATAGATTATACAACAAATAAAATAGTTTACATAATATGCATAAAATAATATGAATTTGTCAAATATATAAATTATACAATAAATAAAATAGTTTACATAATATGCACAAGATGACATGAATTTGTCAAATATAAAATATTATATATTAAATAAAATAGTTTATGTAATAAACATAAAATAACATGCAGCCTAGTGGAAATCTTGCAGAAGGGGATAAATGGAAGGAGGGTGTTCGAATCCTATCACCGTCTCCTTGGCAGAATTATTTTCGGGCCGGGTCGGGTTTCGTGTTCCAATAGCCTAACTCAACTACGACCTGAACCCGACGGGTTGGTATATGTAGACCCGAGGTCGGGTTAGGCCCATTACCCAACCCAACCAAAACCCAACAGTTCAGGTTAAACTCGATGGGTCGATTCGGGTCAGGTAATTTTGCCCACCCCTATTATGGTAAGATTAAAAGACCTGCATGAGTCTAACCTTTGGACTAAGCAGTATAAGGTCTAAAAGAGCTTCTTTAGAAATCGAATGCAAGACGACATATTTGTCGAGTAGCATGTGACAAGCCCATTACCCAACCCGACCAAAACCCAACGATTCAGGTAAACCCGACAAGTTGGGTAATTTTACCTAGCCCTAATTATGGCAAGATTAAAAGACCTACATGAGTTTAACCTTCGGGCTGAGCGGTATGAGGTCTAAAAAAGGATCTTTAGAAGTCGAATGCAAGAAGACACATTTGTCGAGTAGCATGTGACAGACATGATAGCCTCTATCTATAGGTTATCTAGTCTTGATCTTGTAATAGATGTTGAACTGAGCATCAACTTGATATTACAGTCTCTATTGGACAATTGGGGTAGTTTTGTGGTGAAATACAATATGCTGAATAAAGAGAAAACTCTTGATAGAGTTAAAGGTATGCTGAAAAAGGCAGAACATGAAATAAATAAGGGGAGGAAACGCGAGGCACTTACTATCCAAATGTCCAGAAAATGAAAGAAAAAGAAATTCTTTCTTGGACCTTCTGGAGGTGTAGGGAAGGTTCAAAGTAAAGCACCTTATGGGAAGGCTGCAAATCGCTCTCAGGATATATGCTTGTACTATGGAGAGAAAGGTCATTGGAAGCGAGACTGCATAAAGTATAAGGTAGACTTGAAGGAGAAGAAATTGGGAAAAGCTCCTATTTCAGGTATGTTTGTCATAAACTTATTTGCATCTTAGTATCGAATACTGATTAAGGCTAAAATTTGTATGTAGGGCTTGAAGATGCATAGAAGATGACTATAGGAGAGGTTGATGTATGAGTTGGAGATGAGCTTGGAGTTGTTGTTTTAGCTGTAGGGTCATACTATTTATATTTGCCCATGGGGTTGTATTATAACTAGCTCATTGCTCTTATATATCTAGTTTGATTAATAATAAAATTTTATATGTTATGTCTAGCAAGGTTTGGCTATATCTTTGTATATAAATGCTTGGTGTTTTATATATAAAAATGTTTTTGTATTGTATAACAGAAATCGACGATGGTTAAATTATGCTTAATACTGATATTAAAATTTTTGTATATAATATAACAAACAAACGACTCCTAAACAAGTCTAAAACTTTTGAAAAACGTAAGTTGTTTAGACTTGACATATAAAAACAATTGGATAAAAATATTAAAACCTTATGGTTAGATTGTAGATGTAAATACTTAAGCGCCAAGTTTATAAATCACTTGAGAGAGAGTGGATTCGCTAGGAACACCTTAGTTAAATGGTATGTCCAAATAGAGAAACTAAACAATATTGGATATGGTTCGGTTTATGTTGAGTTGTATGCCTAATTCTATATAATTTTGAAGATATGTCATCTATAGTGTATAATTTATTTAGAACTAGGTTCTGAAGTCTGTTAGACAGACACCATATGAAATATGGATTGAAAGAAATCTACTTTTTCTTTCATGAAAGATATGAGGTTGTGAAACTTATGTGAAATGCCTTTATACTCAAAAGCTCCATCACAAATCTAAAAAGTGCTTGTAAGTGGAATAACCAAAAGGGTATTATTTTTATAACCCAAAGGAGAACAAAATATTTGTTACTCTTTATGCAGTGTTCTTAGAGAATAAATTTGGAATTGTAAAGGCTAGTAGGAGGAAAAGTTGAGCTTGATAAAAATCAGAGCAAGACCCATTATAACACTTTCCTCTTTGAACTCATTGAGTCACAAGATGATGTGACTTATCCTATAATCTGTAGCACAGGACTTACATAGATTACGCAAAATACGTCGAGAGTCTATGAGATTTGGATATCTCATCTCTCCACATATAAATATGAACCTTTTAAAAGATGACATGCCAACTACATATGTGGAAATGATATTAGATATCGATTTCAAGAAACTTGGTGAAAGTTGTCGACATGACATAATCTGATGGTTTTGTTGTCCGGAGAATGTTAACGAGGTTTGCCAACTCCAGAAACCCATTTATAGATTGAAGCAAGCTTCCTAATCCTAAATCAATGTTTTAATGAAAAATAAAGAAATTTGATTTTGTTGAAAAGGATGATACTTGTGTTTACAAAAGGGTTAGTGGAAACGCACTGATTTTTAAAGTCATATGTGAAAATGACATGTTGCTTATAGACAATTAGATTTCTATGTTGCAATCTATCAGGTAATAGCTCTCAATGAATTTCTCCACAGATATATAGAAGAAGCCAACTTTATTACAGGAATGAAGATCTTCTGGTATAGATCTAAAATGCTACTTGGGTTTTTTCAAAGTACATATGTTGACATAATGTTGATTAGATTCAGTTTGGAAGGGTCATAGGGGGGACTCATTCCAATGTCACATGGCATTCCTATTTCCTAGTATAAAAGGAATAAAGAAATATGATTAACCAGATTTTATATGTTTCAACTATCGGTTTGATTAAATATGCCATGATATGTATGTGGCTAGACGTGTCACATGTTTTAAGCATGTGTTAATAACATCAGACTGATCCGAGTGAATAATACTGGATTGTTAAGAAGAATATCCTTAAGTACTTTAGAATACATGAGGATTTTTTTTAATCTATGAAGATATAGAACTTGTCATAAATGGTGTCACGTAAGTAAGTATCTTATCCGATCGTGATGATTGTTTATCATAATCACGATATATGTTCTGTATGAACTATGATGTAGTGAGCTAGAATAGTCTCTAGCAAGATTATGTATTTGATAAAACTACTAAGGTCGAATACATTACTATTGCTGTCACAGCAAAGAGACTGTTTGGATCCGCAAGTTCCTTGGAGAACTTGGCATAATTCTTTTTGCATCTAAGCCAATAACATTATATAGTGACAACAATAGGGCTATAGAATGGGCAAAAAAAATCAAGGTCTCATCAATTATCCAAACATGTATTACGACGATATCTACAAAAGATTATTTATCGTGGTGAAACCTAATTTGAGAAATTGTTATCTAACGATAACATTGATAATTCTCTCACAAAATGTTTTACAGCAGAAACATGAATAGTATGTGCATTCATCTATTATTAGATACTTAGGTGATTGACTCTAGATCAAGTGGGAGATTGTTGGTGTAATGTGCCCTAGAGGCAATCACAATGTATATTTGATGTACATTAATAAAGAAAATTGCTCTTTTATCATAGCATGTGATTGGATTACATACTTTATAATATGATAAAAGTCTCTATAACAATATTATGTTGATATGATTGTGAGATAGATATTAACACTCATAAGATATTATTATTAAACTATCTCTAGTCGAAGTACCATTGAGACGGGACATCTATAGTACGATAGACTAGTCTTGCATCTGTACTAGTTATGAGAGCATAACAATATGATTCTCACTCATTTAAGTATTAGATGCTTATGCAAGTGTAGAGAGGAACACTGATAGCTATTTTGAATAGGAACATATTCATTGGATTAGACTCGGTACGGAATCCTATTGGTAATGTACCTAATTGTCTATGGGAGGTCCATTTAGGGTAGGTGTAAGTGATCCTTTGACTTGAGACTTACATGACCATCTTATTTAGAGATCAACGTGCTTTGATATTGATGTCTGAAATCTTTAGGGGTTTCACATACACTTGTGATTTGGTGCACTGTGAACCATTTAGGAGTGGGTGTAATGTCAAGATGAGACTTGTCACTCTAGGTAAAGGAGATGATGTCATATTGGATTCAATAACAATTGCTCAATTGCTGGCCAGCACGAGAGTGATTAGAGTAGTGCTAAGTCACTGCTCATTAAGAGAACGATCGTAATAGAAATCTGAAATGTATATCATTATTAGGGTAGACACATTCTAACCTTAGACTTCGTACATGACATCTGACATAGGATTTTATTACATAGATCTATACCTGAAACAACTTAAAAGGGTTTACGAATTCTTCCAGAGAATTGGGTAGGTATGGTGCTTTGTTAGAAGCCAATCATGTCTTATAGATAAGTAACAGTATGGTGCATTTCACACACGTATTCAGATAGTCTGGTTAAACCGATTTACTGCCAACATATCCGGAAGCCTAATGGGTCAAACATGATGACATGCGGATGAAGGAATGATATGAAAGAGAATAAAGAGTTAAGAATTTGACATTTTAGAATTGTTAAATTAGAGAGAGCTAAAAGGATTAATTTAAAATTAATCAAATTAACTTTGCCTTGAATTTGAAAATTAGATTTTCATAAAATAAATGGGCTTTTAAATATATTAGATATATTATTAGATTTATTTAAAAAAATATTAGATATGAATTTAAATAAATTGGGCTTAGAAGCTTAAATGGGCTAGTTTAGTTAATTAAATTAATAAACACATTTGGGCCTTATTGAATTAAATTTAGCCCAAGCCCATTAAACCTATATAAACTAACTTTGAAAAGTCAAAATTTTCAAGGTGTTATGTGAAATTTTATGAGGGATTTATGTGAAATTTTATAAAAAAATATTCTTGGAATAAAACCTAGTATATAAAGGTTAATATTTTGGATAATTATATAAGAAATTATTAGAAATTTCTTGAACAAGTAAGAGCTCTCTCTCCACCGTTCATTGTCGCCCACTCCAAGCTCTCTCCACTTGAATTTTTCATCAAATTCAAGGAAGTTTCTAGCAAAACAAGATCATTCAATGAGAGATTAGGTGTTCCTAGCATTGGGTGGAGAATTTCTATGGTGGAAAGTAAAGATTCAAGCCTTTTTTGAAGTGGGTCCTCACCAAATCGCATAGCTTAGAGTTATATGAATTTTCTTGCTTTAATTTACACTGTCTAGACTCCAATTGCATGATCCTAGGGAAATCTCAACAGTACGACACATAGGTCATGCATTAGAGAAATGACCGTTAATGATGGTGATGGTGGGTGGGGTTGAAGGTGGGGTCAATGAATACCTTGAAGAATCTATTTTTTAATGATTTAATCTTTTAGGATAAGAAAATCAGTATTGTGTTTGAGTTGTTTAAATGGCGTAAATGCTTAGTAGAATGTATAGATCGAATATTTTGGAAGCCAACAGAGTGGTGGTGATTAAATGTCCATGGTCGTCGTTGAGCATAAGGTGGCATGTCAACAATGCTAAACCAATTTTTCTCTTTTTTTGTTGTTTACTTTAGATTTTTTTCTCTTTTCTTTTTATGTTTCCTTTCTGGGTATTTTCAGTAATTATCCCTGGATTTGAGCAAGTTGTGGTTGACCTTGTTAATCTGGTGAATACATTACCAATATGTCTATTTTTTTAAATTAACTTAATTGCTTTTTAGGTTTGGTTGTATCCAATCTTATATTAATTTAATTGTTTCTTGATTTTGTTGTTTTCATTTGGCTGACTTCGTTATTTTTTGAACTTTTGAAATTCATAACTACGGTGGAGGTGAAGGTAGCAATGAAGATGATAAGGGATTATACAAGTTTTGGTTGGTTGATTCAATTTTCTTTATGGGCTTCATAGTGATCCATTTCGGCCATGGTCACGTTCAAAATTAACCTTCGGCTAAACGATTGTTGTAGTATAGCTTTAGGTATCGAATCCACAGGGAGAAAAATACATCAACAAAAAGGTTTAACAATTAAATGAAAATAAGATTGATTTATAATGATGATAGACAATAATAATAATAACAAGGTTCGAGGTTCACTTAATTGTTTCGTTTAAATGTTACCAACTTGATTCTTATTCATTACTCAATTGCATGTTTAAACA
>JANKKB010028644.1:0-15921 GCA_026225775.1 Bursera palmeri | reverse complement strand
GTCTAGTTTTTCAAGTGATTTCTTACCTTCTTCGTTCTTTCAGGACATGAAGATGGATGCATTTCTTTCAAATCCGACATATCCACCCCTTCTTTTAAATTTTCAAAAAGAGATGCATCTCTTTTTTTATCTCTCTGCTGGTTTTTTTCCCCTCTTTCTTTCTCTTCAATATTTTAGTCTCTAAGAAATATTTTCTTGAATGTCTTCCTTGACAATATCAAGTTGCTCTACATTTCTCACAAATATATTAAATTTAATAGATTATTAAATTTTGAATTTAATAAAATTTAATCCAGAGAACAGTGAGGGAAATGATGTCAACTTGACAATGTCAAGTTGCTTTGCATCTCTCACAAGTCTATTAAACTTTTATTCTCATTGTTCTCTAGATTAATAAAATTTAAATGTCAGGTTCATTCTTCTCTTTTTCCTTGGAGATACCAAAGAGTATAATAAAGAATCAATTGACGAACTAATTGAGCATGATAGAGAACTAATTAAAACAACGATGGAAAATCTCTAGATTAATAAAAGTAGCTTGACAAGATCAAAGATGATAGGAAGTTTCATGTATTAGTTTAATGCATGCATGACTCAAGCATCGTACAAATTCCCTTTTGACTACCTTATGATGAGTGACATATTATTATTTTTTTTTAATAACCTGAAAATAGTAAAAAAAAAAAAAAAAAATGTTTCTCAATTACCTAACTGAGACAAATACCCTTTTCATAGTGCTAACTATTATGATTTTACAGACAAATACCCTTTTCATTCATTTCTCTCATAAACACCAATTATGCGTACAGAAAGGTAACTGATTTTGATTATGTGAGATGCTATGTAAGGAGACAGACCCATATATATAACAATTAATGACAGGATAAGATACATAAATCTCTACGATTACCAGGTAAACTTATATCTAAATAAACAACTCATTAATTGTTAAACGTATACTTCTTAATGTTGTATCCAATTTTCATTACAATTTAAGAAAATCCTGATACATTATAATGCCAAATCACCAAAACTCCATCCTATATAAATATAAATAGGATTGGTGGCAGTTCTGGGGCTAGGATTGGTGGTAGTGCTGGCCATTGTGAAGTGAAGATTTGATTGTTTTGTCTATACATCCAATATCGAAATATCGAATACTCAAGTGGTTGATGTGATAGATTCGGGACTACTGTGATTCTATCACATATTAAACAATCTACTGTTGTAGGTTGTGATAGTGATGGGAGGCGTAGTGATAGATAGTGATAATCTTGTGAATGAATGAGCTAGGAATAACACCAAGCCTAACTCAACTCAAGTAAATTAATTGTCTTAAATGAGGATTGTTTGAACTTAAAAACCGACCATGATCACTTTTTAACTCAACAAAAATGAATAATATCTTGCATGTTTCAACTTTTTCTACTTTTTATTAAAAGAATCATTTACAAAAATCTTTTCTACCATCTAATTTTAAGTTCTTACCCAATGCCCCTTGCATGATCATCAGAATGATACTAAAAAATTTAAAGAATAAATAAAGAACTCTTACATATCTTCATAATCACACTTATCAACACCAAGAATACAGTATTTATAGAAGCAAAAGTAGAATATAAATTGCATTAGCTTCTGTTGAAAGGACAAATATTTGGTACCAAGCAAGGCAATACAGTAGCTTGAAATAGATAACAATCTTGTAGCGTTTAAAGTGGTAAAAAAGTTGAAAATCGGGCATCATGAACAGCACAAAGCTTCAAATTATCAAAACCTCATTTACCAAACCAGTTTCAAGTAGACATAATTGCGACGACCCATTCATTGGTTCTCCTAAAAGTTATCACGTTATATTTAGCTTTCACAAAATGAATAATTTGTATCGTTTTAACTATGAAATATGATCTGCTCGACCCCTTGTTAAAGTTGAACTGTCACTCTGATTTGTGGATATGTTATGGTTGAAACAGCTTCTAAACTGGAGACTTCTTTAGGTTGATGTTGCATTTGGTGGACAACCTATAACTATGAAATAATAAAATTTGTGCTTAATATAGAAACTTATCAGGGGTAATTTCTTTTCTTTTTATCAACTAGAGTAGCTTCCAGATCCAGATGATATGCCTATTTTCTCTTCCTAGATAGATAACGCAAAATTTCCAACATCCAACAATAACTATCTCATAACAAGTAAACTTCAACAAGCTATTCTCACTCGACCTCAATTTCTCTTGATCAGAGTGCTGCATCACTGGCAACAAGGAAAATCACAGTTGTATGACACAGGCTGGAGCTGCTTGTGATCTACCTGTTGAACCATCCTACGAAGAAGGTGCATGCCTGCCCAAATATCCTAGTTAAGAGTGCCGTAAGCGCCAACAATCATTCACATGCAAGAGGCGTACTTCCAGTATTTTCGATCAAGCAGAACACAGAGCAATGAGTTGATGGAAAACATTAATTGCATTTAGCTATTTCACATATTATACATTAAATGTACTGATATCTTGCTATTGTCCAAAATTTAATTAAATGACCAAACAGAATATATATATCTAATGCATTTAAACATTTTGACACACAAAATTACATCAACCACTGAGATATTCAATCCATGGAATGTGGTTCCACAAATGTGCTTAGTGTCCTCCTGGAATCCTGTTCCATGACAAATAAGAAGGATCTCCAAGTCGCCTGTAAGATAAGCACAAGATGTTAGTTACAGTAAATATATTAGTTTCAGTTCGAATTGAAAAGCTTTTTTCCTACAAAAACATCCAAAATACAAGGCGCCAATAATTTTCAGGTTTTCAAGAGCAAAATGAAAACAGGTAGCTATAACTCATAGACGTACACCAACCACACTACTCAATAACAATCTAATATTGGCAGCACACATTAGCTGGAAATTGAAGTTCCACAAATAAACCTATAATGCAAATCCTAGATTCAACCAATTATCTGTTCGGTTTTGTTGCATTGAACCTAGATGACCATCACAACTAAAAAGCCTAAAGCGAATATGATCTTTCTTTATTCGAAAACTAGAGAAAATGTCACTTGAAATTCAAGATTCCATGTGCAGATCAATTAACTCATAATGGCACCAAAAATATTTGTTCTAACAACAAAAAATTTAAAATTCAAATTACTATTTTCACCGAATTTTAGTTAATCCAGTTAACTAAGGTTTGGTCACATTCATGTGCATTAAGAATAGGTTGTCAAGAAATTTACCTTGGCTTGACCAGATATACAACAGTAAACGACAGAGCCAAAAAGAAGCATAATCCTCCAACAGTTAGATAAGCAATGCCAAGGAAGTCATTCTTTCCACCAAGCCAGCTGGTGGTTGAGAGAACAAGCTTCTTCTTGCCATTGAAACTGTAAGTGTTGTAGTTGTTGACCAATGTTACAAGTATTTCATCATTTGGTTCGAGATCTTCCTCTATTTTTCCATACAACTTCCTGAAAGTTGGCAAGGCCGCAGTTCGCATCCAAACTATGAGGTCCTCCTGCTCACTCAACTGTTGCACCAACCATTTACAACCATGTTAATCACTTGTCTCAATACTAGAAGCAAAGCAACTTTTGAAAAGTGCTTCAAAAGTGGGACCATTTAAACAATTAATAATTGCTTCATTGAAAAAAGAAAATTAGAAAATGGATAACAGAGGGTTGGGGACCTTGATAGATGTAGATTACATATATTGAGTCTGAAATGTTACAGATGTAATCCCAAAATAAAGGCATCACATTCATTAAAAAAGGTAGAAAAGACTGTTTAAAGAGGTCGAAGAAAAATATTCTACAGTATCACAACACTATCGTCCAGCTACAGTTCCAATCCAATTTTGTAAGATCTTTAAAAGAGCTAATTAAAAAAAATTTAAAATGCTAAAATCCTAATATCCTGATGTGCTTCAAATAGACCCCAAACAAAGGTTGATTGGATTTGATCAGATAAACTTATTATCAAGACAATCTGAATATGCTTTAGGGAAGAAGGCAAACAACTTATTCAGCAGGATATATTGCTACTGACGCCAGAAGATTTCATTATTTTGAAGACTGGAAAAAAATGGTTAGTTTAGTTATGTTAACATTTACAGTCATGTAGAGGAAAGGATGTACTAGTTATATACTTATATGCCTAAATTCTATCAGATAAAAAGGGGTAGGAGGCTTACCGGTACAGAAGCATTAAGACTTGCACCACCTATAAGAGTACCATTCTGAAAATTTTTGGGAAAAACATCCTTGCCGAACTTGTCTTCCCTATCACTCTTCCATGAGATACCCTTCTTGTTCACTGCCAATGATTGATTCTTGCGGGAAAAACTGTAAGTATCGTTGAACAAACTCCAGGCTATAAGTCCACAAGGCACAATGGCCGACCCATTTGCCAACGTATCTTCGGGCTTACAGTCACTTGTCTCACTTGCACTATTTTTATTTTTCAACTGCTCATCACTTCGGCTCTTAACATATCTGCATACACAGTCGTAATACATAAACAATCACCAAAAATAAATATTTCGTTTATTAGAATGCAATCAGATGATGGTTATGATAATATGCGGGACTACAGGCAAGAAAAATTGGATGAATACAGCACGTAAAGCTATCCTTGTAATCAGAAACCATATGACACTAATAATAGTTATTAAAACATGTAAGTTAGCAGTTAAAGCAGCACAAACATGGTAGTAGGTAAATCTGATGGTCATTACTTTTTTATTTTAATTCACTATTTTTTATTAGAAAGAAATGATGGTCATTACTCACAACAAGATCCTAATGAAGAAAAAAAATGTTAACTGTAAGATCCACAGAACCACTCATCTTGTCTATTTAGAAGTAGTTTCACAAGTTATTTGAATTATATGTGAGCAGAAAATAAGGCAAAGGTAGATTATATGTACCTGCGGTGATTCTGGTAGAAATTGTCAAGCTGATAGTATACATAAACAGGCCTCTTCATACGCTTTGTCACCTAAAAGAGACGAAAGCAGAAAGAAGATAAGATCATTCATTTCATAAACTCAGAAAAAAAGTTTGATCTCGTTTTGTAGAAACCAGGTCTCAAATAAAATCATATTGCACTGATGATGACAGTGATGACAACAAGAACATAATAGCATAAGAAAAAAGAGCACAACTTTTCATGTAGAGCCTTACTGTTATTTTTCTGTTGCATGTTTTATCTCCAGGGCTTTGTATGAATGCAACCTTATCAGTTCTATTAGCCAGTGGTATGCAATCAGTCTCATACCGATCAACAATTTCAACAACCTGTAGAGAGAAAGGAAATCTGTTACCAGCTACTAATAAAACTAATAATTTAGTTACAGAATGCTTGGCTTATGCTAAACATACATCTTGGGAAGCAAAGAGGGAAGCAACTCCAATGGGAATGAAGACAATGCTAACAAGCAAAAATGCTGCAATCACCTGCACAAAGAAAGATATTTTAATTTGATGATAATCTTTCATGTGATAACACACTGCCAGTAAGTACTTATCAAATAGTGAGTGTTCTGTGTGTAAATAGATATATGTTAGGATCTTTGAACTTAAAGTGATACAAGAATTTTCAGTTATTCATTTCATCAAATCTGATTATTACGATTTGAAATCGAAAAGTAACATTAATGTTAATAATTTAGAAACTTTATACACCTTTATATTAAGAAAGAGAAACTGTTAAACACATTTAAAGTCAACATTTTACGTTTGTGTATGTAAATATATGTGTATTGTATATAGAAATAATAGAAGCTTACCCATCTTGGTGTGAGAATCGGCTTGCAAGCTGGAAGTTCCTGTTGAGTAAACCTTGAATCTGAAGAGGAAATATCAAAAAAGAATTGTCTTAAGTTGATGATTTCCAGGTAAACCTGTAGAGAACTTGTCAAAGCCAAGTGTTATAAATAAATTTTTCTTTTTGTTATTTTGTATAGAGGTTACAGAGAAAGTTGATCGATATACATGATAAAAAGTGTGAAGCCATAAGCTGAATCTTATTAATTGCATAATCCCACCCGCCTGAACTACATCAAGTGCTATCTAATAAAAGTTCAAAAAACAACCTCACAAAATGAACAAGGAAACATCTATGTAGTAAAGCTAACACGTTAGGCAGACATGTGTATCGGTCATGTCCAACTATTATGTAAATCTTTGAGCGCTATGACACAGAAAAAATACTTGTCCTAGCAACATTAACTCAACAACCAACAAGTATCCAACATTCTTCCTTTTTTTTTTTTTTTTACTAATTATAGATGGAACAATGGAGGGTTAAGGGCAAACTTGTAAGCTATTGCATTATCCATAACCTCTTCAAATTCCCACTTGGCTTGCCCATCCTTTTGCGAGGATCTAAAAACCAAGGTTGAAGACAGAAAAATGTTCCCTTCTTTCTCGCTTTACCATGTTATTTTCTCCATCATAATAAAGTAAAAATATTCCCCGGAATCAAACAGTTGCTAGTAAGCCAAACTTCTCTGACCTAATCTCCAATCAACATGTATGTGAAGTTGCTGAGTTGATAAAAAAAGCAACGTGCGGTTTATTTGGTGATAATCATAAGTGTGATCAAACAAAATAAGATTGAACAGACAAAACTTATTTGTTCGATAGCAGTTTGACTTTCCAATCATCTAATACAAAGCTTAAATAACTAAGTAATAACATTACAGCTATAAATCAAACAAACCCAACCCATGACAGAAGAAACCCAATTCAACAATTTGATAAAGAGATCAAACAAAGAATTGAACAGAGATGATCTACAGAGAGACAGTCCAATCATAGAAAGTGGAGCACGAGATAAAGGAAAAAAAGAGAAGTTTACACTTGGGTCGCTTAGAATTGCGTCTGGGAGCAGAAGGATCAGCGGATCCAGCGTTGTTGGTGGCGGTGGCAGAGCTGGAGGAGGCCGAATTGGAGTTCATGACAGACAGGATAGGAGAAGATGGGAAGGTTTGGCGTTTCAAACAAAGCAGGGAGGTGAGGAGATGATGGTGGTGGTGATGATGATGATTACAAAAAACGAAGGAGTTTAGAGTATGTAATGTATGTGTGTATGTATGTATGCTTTTTGTTGTTTGTTTTGACTTTGAAAGCAAAAACACGATTAAAACGAAACTTCCCTCCCTCTCTCTCTCTCTCTAGGACGGCTTGAATTCGTCTAGAAGGAAGAACGACGAGGTGAGCCGACTCCTACTAGTATTAAATGGGGCTACTCAGTCAATCTCATTACAAACACGCTTTGGCTTGGATCTAAGTATCCTACGGGTATAAGAAAAATTTTACTGATTAAAAATTCGATGATTCCAGAGGAATATTAGAGTTAGATTATTTTGTAAAGACCCCTACAAATAGATCATTTTGATAATAGGAATATTAGAGTTAGATTATTTTGTAAAGACCCCTACAAATAGATCATTTTGATAAATTCTCTAATTTTATACATACGATATTGCTCATAATTAATAATAATGATAATATCAAATCAGTATACATGCAAAGTTTGTAAATGTATTATTACTTCTAAGAAATTAACGACTTTAATTTAAGGTTGGTGCAGTGATTATACAATACTATCATTTCAATTTATTATAAATAAAAAAGAAAATTAGGGTATAGAATGAAATTAGAAAAAGGTGTACTGTATAATGTTGTTTGATTAATATTTAATAATACGATAAGGTGCATCATTTTGTTTGCGTTTGTCTATCAGAAATGCCGCCGTACATCACTGATGAGTAAGTGGGCCAGAGAGCAATAATATTGGCAGGGTATGGTATCGACGGTTAAGTTTTCATATGGGTTGGGCCTTCTGCTCAAAATCTTAGTCCAAATCCATATCAATTTCTTACACAATGGACCGTACGTGATTATAGACTATGGATAACAAGCAGCAAAAGGTTTTGCGAGGGCTGATGAAATCTGCCATGACCATGAGACTTTGTAGTATCTCTTTACCATAAGCGGAACACGAAGGTCTTTTCATATATATATATATAAATATAATTGATAATAACAACAATTAAGTAGGAGGCCCTTGAGTCGATAATTGATATTTCAAAATACCCTTTAAGCAACTACCCTTTAAGCATTTTGAAATATTATTATCACTTAATATAACCATTCATTTTTATTGACTCAAGGGCCTCCTACTTAATTGTTGTTATTATCAATTATATATATATATATATATAGTTTCATGTTAATATCACTTAATTTTACGTACTTATTGATAACCATTCATTTTTTTAATATAATAATAAAAAAAATTATTTATTGACATAAAAAAATTACTTTTTAATTTTTCTTTTTCACTAATGGATTGTAACAAATAAATAACAATAAAAGAATATATAAAATTTAATAAAAAAATTAAATCACAATAACCTCACCCATATATATAATCAACTCGGATCTTATATTATACAATATCATTGAATGAATGATAAACAAATCATTTATTAAATCAACTTTTCAGACCTTATATTATACAATATCATTGAATGACTGGTAAACACATAATTTATTAATTTTTTTATCTATTTTTAATATATTAATTATATTATATCATCAAGATTATATACATCTTGTTTAATATTACTTCGATTATAATTGTATAAATTATAATAAAATAAAATTCCACATTAAGGTAAAAAGTGCCAGAAATGAGCCGTACAACTCATCCATGCTCCTATATGATAACCAACTACAATGTTTTTGTGAGAAGAACTTCTCAATAAAGTAAGTATCTCATAACTAAACTGACAAAAGCCCCAAAGATCGATACCTACATGAATGAATTAATCTTTTGATAGATTTTGGGATTCTAAGTTCAAATACAATTGTTTTGACCACCAGAGCTAGTATTCATCCTCGTGTGTTAATTGAACATCAAATCATGGGTATTCAGAAACCAAAATTCCTAAAAGATTGCCTTCTGTTCAATATAGTGTAATTTCATATCAGCAAAAAATTCTCACTATAGGAAGGGGCACAACCTTGTAACAATCAGACAATTGTAATGATGCAAGCACTTGTCCGCAGCAGAAGCTTCACATTTGTAGCCACTGCCTGACTACCTGACAACTCCTTAATTGATTCATATAGGTTTCTGTTTGTTCAAACACGCTTCTTCTCCAAATTAGCTACAACGACCTGTTGTCGTTTCTTCCAAGCCGGAACTCTACCGGGGAATACCCACCTCAAGAATCTCTCCCACGAATAGCACGTCAAAAACATGAGACAAGCCCAAATCAATAGTTTATCCCTCAATCCACTGGGCAAAGGCACCAACTTCAACCAGTCATTCAAGTCTCTGAATAGATCAGAGGTAATGGCAGTGAAGAAACCTACAGAAGCCATGAGGGCATACAAAAATGGTTTGTTTTCCGCTATGCTTTGGTTAAAAGGACGGCCCATGTAGTTTACAGCAAAGGTCGCCACCTGAAGCATCATGCTCACCATGTATGAAACTGTATTAACCAGATTGGGATGGAAAGCTGAGTCTGGTTCAATGCATTCATCAGGCATGTACTTCTCTGCCTCTTTCACAGAAGAAATCAGGAAGAGCAAGTGGATTGCAAACTGTCCCATGAGAGAGAGAAAGACATATAAGCAGAAAATATTTGGGTGGGGCCGTGCAGCTGACAGAGTGGGTAGAGGCCGGGCATGAGAAATAAATAGGAAAAAGGCAGCTGTAAATACGCCGCTGATCGTAGCCTGGACATCACCAAGCTTGACACCATCCAAATACATCACACTCAACACATATGCTGTAGCAAGGCAGTTAAGGCCAAGTATTTTGAACATCTGAAGGGTGGTCACGAGAGTACTACGACCCTGGCGAATTATGTCTGTTGTGGGAGCAACTGATGCATGCTTTGCTGTAAATGGTGACGCCATAGAGGCATCCCCGAGCTTGACAACGGGAGCACTACGACCATCACCATCCTCATTCAGCTCATCCATCAGCTTCTTCAGTTTCTCTCGTTGCTTATCAGCTGCTGTCAGATGGCGGCTACCAGCTGCTTGGTTGGTGGAATCTGATTTTGCTGGAACTTTGCCTTTTGAAGTGCCTTCACTATTCAGACTTATAGGTTTTCCAGCTGCTTCTGATGCAGCCTTAGATTTCTTTGACTTCAGAGACTTCATATTTTCATCTTTAGATGTTTCTGAGGATGAAGTTCCACTTTGAGCTGGTGGCACTGCATTCAACAGAGCAACTCCTACATGGGCCTGAACAAAAAAGTATTAGAACCCTATTAATGCTACCTCTGACTGTGGAAAGGCAAAAAGGAGAACAAAAATATCAAATTAATCATGCCCAGAAAGAACACAAGGATACAACAGATGTGCCTTGTACTACAATATAAAAAATTTGAATTTCAGTTTAAGCAGAACCAAGAAGACACAGAGAGAAATCCTGTCTAAAAATTTCTTCCATCCTGTCTTATAACATTCTTACTACTCCCAGACCTAAACCCAAGGGTGGGTGAATTCAGATATACATTCCGACACTGGGAAGGGGGAGGGGAAGGTGCAATAGTACATAACTAATTTAACATCTAAAATTATAGATTTTCCGCGATGAAAGGTAGAATCTTTTTTCCTTCCTAATGAAGTAGAACTGCAAAGTAGAATTTAACCCACTGTTCAGTAACCCGTGAAGCTTCAAAAGCGTCAATCACTAAACCAAAAAATAATGCTTACAGCTCCACCTACCAGGATTTACATATACAGACATGAAAACAAACATGAACATGGATCTTCAAATCAAATTACCTGCTTCAAAGCTCCAACATCATTAGTACCATCCCCACACATTAATGTTATCCTTCCAACTGTTTTGAAAGTGGTCATGATTAGTTCTTTTTGCTCAGGAGCAACTCTTGCAAAAACCTGTACAATCATTAGCATACTCATTATCCAGATGAAGCTATCATCATAAACTGCATTTAGATGAAGAGTATCATTCAGTTACCTTCACATAAGGAATGACTCGAAGAACAGCAGATGTCTGCTGTAACATTTCAATACAGTCACCTCCAATACAGAGATCATGAGTCTCTGATAAAGCTTCAACCTCTTCATCGCTGACATATCAAAACATTCTTTCTTTCTTCAGTTCACAGCATAGGAACAGGTTTCTCAATTATATTTTAACATAAAGGGCTGAAAAAGGCTTATTACTAGAGTTCACTATTGCTTCAGCTCAATTCAAGAAATTAATTTGAAAAAAAAAAAAAAGCCCATGGAGAAATGAAAAGGCACAGAATCTAATATCAGAGGATACATCTGGTAACAATTCAAAGTGAACTCACAGGATTAAAACAATTAAACAATGATAAAATGAAACTTCACCTGTACTTAATCATCTGTGTCTCATCAGGTGATATCCATTGATATCCTCTACCACTCTTTGAGGGACAAAGAATTAGTGCTGGCTTTGAAACAATATGTACTTTGCTAGCAACATAGCAAGCTGTCAAAGCTTGGTCACCAGTGATCATCACCTATTATTATGAAAATATAATCTTTAAGGAGGCAATATTCCAGAGAAACTATGTGTCAAAACTCCAGATTCAAATTTAATAGTTTTCTAATATACAAAATTGCAACCAAGGAAGAAGAATAAGAACATGTTATACTTACCAAGTCATGGGAAGAAGTCTTTAATTCAGACAAAATCGTGGCGGAATCTGCTCTAATAGGACAATTAAAGACCTGAAATTTATATTATCATTTACAGAACAGATTATGAAAATGCAACTAGTACCATGCACTGATTCCTCAAACCAATTAAAATATCCAAGAAAAAAAGAAATTGAATAAAATGAAAGTGTTTGTTGATTACCGCAAAACCAGCAAAAGTAAGGCCACTCTCCACTACATCTCTGTCCAAGCTTCTTGCTTCGCTAACCTTCACATATTTGATTGACAAATGAAAACACTTTAGCAGTAGAGTATCAACTAGGTTGACAAATTGAAATAATACATTAAGTACTGAATGAGCATTGTCATTGGTCTCCAATAACAATAAAATTAAATGTCCATGCACAGGGAGTAGAGGATAGGACAAAAGAGTACAACGGGCACTCGTCAGCACAGCTCCTCAGTCCAGAAGGCATTTGTGAACTTAGATTTAATTCAGATTTTCACTGAGTAGCTAAAATTGGACACAAAGTCTACTTTTAATAAATAAGTGGAGACAGCTAAAATGAGAAAGGAAGCAGCAACAGCTTCTATAAGAGCTCACATTTTTTATCGCTTTAGAACTGAAGTAATTTGAGAAAACAAAAGGGCCAGTTCCTTCTGTAATTCGTTAGCATCAAAACAAACATAGAGGATTCTTCCACTATGCAACCAATGACAATAATAAATATCATTCCCTTTTCTCTTCCATTATATTAGCGCCCAAAAAAAAAGGACTTTACCTTCACTTTTCATACATCCCCAAAGGGTTCATTCTTTTAACACAAACTTTTAATCTAGAAACAAATTTCTAGTCATTGATTTTATTTAATCCAATGATTAAGATGATTGATGAGTTGACATCATTTAGTACAACTTTTTGAGTTTGTATCTCAACCATTAATTCAGGTAGCAAAAAATATTGTGTGGGTTATTCCACCTTCATGCAGCTCAATGGACTTTATAGATGGTTTTTGGCAGGGAAGACAAAGCAACTGTCTTGCAGAAATAAGCTGTTTAAGCAGACTACTGCATGATCTGGATGAGGAATAACAAGATTTTTGTGGGAAAGATTTCAGTTTCTGGCTTCCATTTTAGTGCCTACCATTAAGAGCATTCCAGAATACTCATTTTCTTTATACACCTAAAAAAGGAGGGAGTTTTAATCAAAATTATACATATAGGAATAATTTTTTTTTTTTAGTTGCGTTGCACGGTAAGCTTTTACTTTCAATGCCACAAGCTTTAGGCAGTCTCCATATAGTCGGTCTTTATAATCTCTTGGGCTAGTCATAAATTCATCAATAGTTTCGTCGATTCTTGGAAATCCCCTTTCAAATATTGAAAAGAATTTAAATAAATAAATAAAGAAGGATTTCCCAAGCAGTAAACAAGATATTCCCAGTTTGGGGGAAAAAAAAATTATGTTCCCCTTTCCATCAAAATTTTCATATTTTTGCTTATAAATCAAAGATCAGTAATTATTTCTCCTCTGACAAGACCTTAATCTGCATTTTAAAGCTCCTTTTTTGACGAAGCTGTGTTGTTCAGAAAGAAGAGATGGCAAGACTTTAATTTGAATCTCTCTGTTAAAGAAATCAAGTTTACTGGAGAGAATCAGGATATACCCTCTTAAGAAGAAAAACTTGAATAGGCAGTTTTCTTGATCTTGTTCTTGTGCTATTACAATTATTGTTTTTCTTTTGGGTCCTTTTCCTTATTTTGTATAGTTAACCCACTAATTTAGTTTCTTGATTTTGTGTAATTGATTACTAATTTCTTATTGTACAATTAGTTTCCTTATTTATTTATGTAGATGTACATCCTAAAATAACTAAAATAGTTCCTCGATTTTGAGTAATTGACCAACTAATTACTAGGATTTCTCATTTTCAATTAGTTTCATTGTTTGTTTGTCTAATTGTCGTTGCACATCCTACAAATATAACCAAGGAAGGAGATAATATTCCTCCATTTTGAATATAAATTGACAGAATAAAATTAGTAATGCAGAGCATATTACAATGACCCGCTTCCTATTTATTAATATGATAAAGAAACCATAAGAAGATCTTAGCATTTGGTGCAGTCTAGGTCAATCAAAGCGTTCTACAGGCATTGTATAACCAATTTTGGGGGACCGAAAAAACCTACTGTAAATCATGGTTAAGAATGAAACTGGTGGAAGCAAACCTTGTTTCCCCAGGAAAGGACAGAGCAGAAAGTGCCAACCAGAAGAAGGTGTGCATGTCCAACCTCAGTGTATGTGACCTTCAATCCACTTGTGAAGAAAAACAGTTCCAGCAGTATCATAACCGCTATTTGTGTCAAGAACTAAAATAAACCCTAGTGGCTGATATCAACATGAATAATCAAGGACTAGCTAGCAACCTTATCTTTTGTTTGATCTTGGATCCAAGCAGAAAATACTTTAACTAAATGCTCAAGCTAAAATCATCTTTAATTCTAAAGTAGGAGACCAAAGATCCAGTGCAAAAAAGTTTATAAAACAAGACAAAATCAGCAAAAATATTTGACATTGTAGATGAGCCGTTATAAATGAATCTTATTTCCCATAAATCTCTCCTCATCTTAATCTCTAAATCTCAAATCAAGGAGGTTTACAAAGTAACTCGGTGCATTTGGCAATCAAATACTTTGTTGTCTGATGTCTTATCAACATTCTGTTAAATGGTAGTCAGTCAGAACAAAGAACTCAGACCAGCCTCTCACGAGGCTGTGTCACTTGTGGCCAAGCCTATTTTGTCTAATATGAGCCTCGTTGAAATATATGTTAGGCAATAACATCTATTCTCACTCGTGAAAACCAAAATTTGTTTTTCTTTTCATATTTCACACAAAAGCTATCCAGTTAAGTCAGTTTTGAGATTTCAATTTGAAGAAGTGTCAATTAATATTTTGCGTAACAAGTAACCTAAGGAGCAGTGCAATTCACAACTTTGGCAAAAAACTAAAGGAATATTTATCACAACTAAGATAATATGCAGAAATGCCACCCAAAATGCTCGATAAAGGTAAGAAAAATTTTAAAGAATAGTAAATATAATGTTGTCAAGTACACTCACTGTCATGTCTGGAAGGGCCTTAAAAGCAAGGGCCAGAACACGAGAGCCCTGACGTGTATATTTCTTGTAGGTTTCAATATAGAATGAAGGCAGATCTGTAAGTCTATTCTGGATCGTTTCCGGTGCACCCTGAAATAAGATAAAGAAAGAATAATACCTAATAAGGATGGGTTAGAGATTACTATAAACAAAAGAGACTTATATAAATAAGCTGAAGAACATTTACGGATATCCAATAGCAACCCTTTATCTGATCAATAGAAACAATCAAGTAACAAGTATAATATCACTAAATTGGCTAAATGTTAAAAGTACATTAAGAGTAAGTATCACAATATCATACATAATTTTACATCCAAGACCATCAAAAGCTGGCAATTAGAAAGAAATTAGCTAAGTGTTTGTAAACACAAGGAACCTTACAAAATTGCACAGAAAAAAACAAAAAAACAAAACAAAACCCAGACACACACACAAAGTAACTGTAGAATTATAGGGAGATTTAATTTGATAGTCTGTCAGCAATATTAGGGCCTAAGATTGAGAAGATCTACAGCTAAAAGATTCTTGTTCTTATCCCATGATTTTAGGAGATTTGGTTATTTGTTAACAAATCTGTAGATATGAGTTTCCGTCTTTCCATTTTTCCTTTTTAGGTGTTTTCTGATTTTTTCATATGTTGTAAATATCCATAAAATAGATGAGGATTATCATCTATATATTTAAAGGGGAATGTAATCTTTTTAATATAATGGAATATTGATTTTTTCATTCCACTTCAATATGGTATCAGAGCAGATTTTTTCCTGTATTCGTTTCTTCCTTTTCCGGCAGTAACAATGGTCGGAAAATTTTTCCGGAGATCGGAATTTTTTCGACAAGGATTTTTTCTTCTCAGGCAGCCTTCCTTATTGCCGATTTCCCTCTTGGAGGCCTTACCGAAGTCTATAGCTGTCTTTCCGGCTATTTTTTCCTCCGATTTCATCATCCCTCAAATTCTGGCAGCTTCTGATCTGCCTGCTTCCGACCAGCGGTGACGTACACCACCCTCGCCATCCTGTTCAGACGACATCACCCAGCAAAACCCATAGGTGCGTCTGACTTATCTCCG
>JANKKB010028643.1:0-15919 GCA_026225775.1 Bursera palmeri | reverse complement strand
CAAGTTTAGAGCCAAAGTTGCTTCTACGACTTGACAAAATAATAATAGAAGTCAAGTCAGTTTTCCATATTAACTTTGAAAGATTTATGTCCGTTTTCAAGTTCGTCTTATAAATTATATATATATATATATACATATATATATATATATATATATGGTAAAAAAAAATAAAAAATCCTTTTAGCTTGACGTTATATGTACATTATTGTCAAGAGGGTGGAGGTAGATCTCCGCCACTCAAGCGGAAGCCAACCCACTCCAACATCTCTCAGCCCGCCTCTTAGCCCAAGCGCAACATGTCCAAGTTAGAGTGAAAGCCCAAAAGCATGAAAGAGAGTTGAAGCTTGCATAAAGGGAGTGGCTTGCGAGGGGGAGTTAGACAAAACTGAGTAGAGTGGCTGGACCAACCTCTACGTGTGCCTTCCCGCTCCGATTAATTTTGTATAGTGTCTCCAATTCAAGCTTTCTTGAAGCTTAATTGAAAGCTTAGTGCTCTCTTCTCCCCCCACATTCTGTTATTTTGCATTTACACCCTTCATACCATATTTCTTTAGTTTTATTATATATATATATATATACTTAGGCTGTAGGGATTTTAAAATTTGACTTAAATTTTTTACACTAATTTTTAATCTCCATCCAATGCAATCTAATTAAAGAAAGTTAATGACTTGACTTTGACTTCCTCTTAATTTCTCATTTGGTTATAAAACTTTTTCTTAAGGAGCAATATTCCTTATTCTGAGACCCAAAATAACTCATACTAGCTAGCTTACAATACTAGCTAGTATGCCTAGTTTGGAAGTAGAATTTGGACTTAGTAAGAAAACTTTGACTTTGTTGATGAAGGTTTTTTTTTTTTTAATGTTTACTATAATTAAAAATTGGTTGGATAATATATTAAGCCATGGAAAGTAAATATAGTCCCTTAAAAAAAAAAATAATCCAAAATAACTCATACTAGTTTTTGGCTCTATGCCTATTTTGAGTTAGAACTCGAAGTCGAATAGAAAACAAATTTGACCCCAAATAAGACATACTAGCCAACTAGTATATCTAGTTTTAAGGTAGCACTTAGTGTGGGTGACGAAATTTTACCTTAATGAGGATTTTCTTTTTACTCGAATTATAATTTCAATAGCTTGGATGGTATATTAAGCTACGAAAGTAAATACATCCCTTATGAAACACGCATTATGGAAGATCTCTCTCTTAAGCTTTTGGTTTTCGAAAATACTTCTGAATTGAAGCACAACCAAATATTTAAAAAGTTCGATAAGAATAAATAAAGTTGGTTTTAAGGCATAATATTTCAACCAAAGAAATAGAATCCAATTTCCTATTTGATTGTTTGAATGCCTTTCCCCATTATGAAACATGTGGGAATATATATATAAATATATAAGTTATTTACCGTAAACCTATTGATTGATAGCATTATTGAATCGATTATAGATAAATACATAAATAACATGATGTTCTATACTTCTATTAATGTAACTTCCAATTAGATTAATTAATATTATTTAAAAAAAAAAAACTGATATGTTTCTCTTATTTTATTGTGTAATAAACTCTCAATTTTCTTTTTTCAATGCATAACACGAAATAGTATTAGTAATAAGAACATGCAAGAACAATATGCTATATATTCTGCTAGTTATATGTATATAATTAGCTGGAAACGAAAAGGGAAGTTATTTTTAACTTTGGAGCTAGCCACATATGATTCAATTAGCAATATAAGTTTGACAGGTTCAACATGTGGCTGATCAAAATCAAAGTTCTAAGACTGACTTTGGACCTTTGACGGAGACTGACTGCGCATATGCATTATGTCTCTTTAATTTTTGAGCGGTCAACACAGAAATCACTTGGATTGAATAGTTCGCAAATTGATCAGCCACTGGTCAACGATTAAATAATTAACTCATTCATAAACAATATAAATCATCATGCACGAGAGCACTGAAAGATCAGCCTTAGTTGAACTAGTTAAAGGTAACTATGAAATTATATGCACAAGACTTATTCTATGGTTCTAATGGTATACACTTTAATCACAAAAAATTATCTTTAGTGAAGAACACATTAATTTTCCTGAACGAATTCTAATTTCATCTCCAATTTCGATACGAAAAATGTCCAGGGATCGATTTCCATTGATCCTTGATTGGAAAGTTGCATGCAGATCACTGTTTTCAATTTATTTGCAGAAGTTAGGTCAGTCTTGTCAAGGGCCGCCGTTGGTTGTTCGGACTGGAGAGCTGATACGGAGATGAATAAGCAAACAAAGACCTGAGAGATGGTTAAATTAAAAAAGTGGTAATTAAGGTGACTTCAATTCGTAAGGTTTGGCCTTTTTTAATTATTCAAGGGCTGATGACTCTTAATGCGTGAAACAAATCGAAAACGTATTAGCTTTAGCTGAGCTAGAAGTTGCATGATCTATGGACTGCGTCGCACTAGCTAATTTTTATACAAATTCTGCAGCACATTATTTTGGTCTTCTGGAAGAAAAAGTCAGAACTCAGAAACATATAAGCAAAAACTATCTGCAGCCGCCACCATCCAGTCCTCGTGGAGTGCAACGCTCTCCAATGGCGTACGTTAAACACATGTGCAAAATATTAATGAATGATCAGAGCCAACCAAATTTTAATGGATTAAGAAACATTAGTTAAACTCGCAATTAATTACAACTTGTTCAAATTGATTATTTTATAGTACGTAGTTGATGACTTCACAACTTGTTACTCAAAGGACAATAAATTAATTCCTCAATGATTACTATATAAACTTCTTTCTTCCAAAATCAATGGCACCTCTACCTGAGAGTGTGAAGTTCTCTTCGTCTCTTTCAACAAATTCTGCAGTCCACTGCCATGGAAATTCACATTAATTAACATGCATGCGGTATGCCAGGGTTGATGAGAAAATGAATTTCTTTCTTTCTTGCTCAAGTTGCTTTTCTTTCCCATCAGAAATCTCTGCAGAAAGCAGCTTACGAGGTAATAACTAATCTATTCTCGATTTGTTTTTTCTTTCATTAACTTTTATCTGTTGATGTTTATCGATCTCCTGCAGCATTTGGGTGAAATAGTTATGCAAGTTTCATATAAAAACAGTGAGATCAAAATTTTAACAGACATGAATAAGAGATGACCTCTTGATTGATGTTCGGCTGGCCGTTATTAAGATGGCCATTAATCGAGAAGCAAAACAGAAATAGAATCATCTGTCTTGTTTGCTTTGCGCTTTTAAGATGGTATATTGGGATTGCTTTAACGTTGTTTTGAAATAGTCAAAAGTGTTTTTAAATCAGAGCTTCATCTTTCATTATTAGAATGTCAATAACTAAATTCTATTCGTCATTTTACATCAGACAAGCATCGCACCTTATCTCCTTGTTAATTATAATTTAAATTACATGACTGTCTCAATCTTGAACTACAAGGGTTCGACTTTCGCTAACTACTCATCAAAGCAGGTGTGGAAAATCTGAAAAGCATTCATGCATTCTCGTACAACCAACTGAAAATTGCCACCAATGGCTTCCGTTCTTCTAATAAAATTGGCGAAGGTGGATTTGGCTCTGTTTATAAGGTAATTTCGTGATAATCTAATTAATTTTATTTACGTCAAGGAGATATTTAATGTCACTTGTGAACAATGTTAACAAATTCGAAAATTTAAAGGAAAAAAAGAAAACGAATTTGTTGTTCTATCTCTAAAAATCATCATAAAACATTATAGCTATGTCAAATTAATGGTTCTTCTCTTCTGACAATATGTAAATTTCTGGTTGACGACATATAAAGGGAATACTTGAAGATGGAAAGCTTGTAGCCGTGAAAGTGCTTTCAATGGAATCCAAGAAAGGAGAGAAGGAGTTCATGTCTGAGATAGCGTCCATAGCCAATATTTGTCACCAAAATATTGTAAAGCTTCACGGTGGTTGCGTTGACGGGCCTTGCAGAATTCTTGTTTATGACTACATGGAAAACAACAATTTAACTCAAACTTTGCTCGGTAGATCTCTAATTTCCTTACTGATATATATATATATGTTCATAGATACTTTTAAACATGTTAATATTTCTTAGGCAAACTTTCAGTCATACCCTGACAAGTGGTTGCATTATTTGGCATTCATAAAGTTTTCTTTATCCGATCGATGGGGTGGGTCCTTGAGTTTCCACTTAAATATAAACATAATGTTTATTTTCTTTGCGGTAACATCCACATAACCTTACATGCTTGCTTAAATGGTAGGTCAGGAAAATAATAGAGCTAAATTCAGCTGGAAAGCACGGCGAGAAGTTGCCCTGGGAATTGCAAGGGGACTTGCATATATCCATGATAAGATTAATCCACATATTGTACATCGAGATATCAAAGCCACCAACGTACTTTTGGATCATAATTTCAAGCCTAAACTCTCAGATTTTGGCCTTTCCAAGCTACTTCCCGAGAGCATTACTCACATTAGCACACGCGTAGCAGGGACACTGTAAGTACATCACAGTCATGCATGTTTCTTAACTAATACTACTTAAAATTTAGTGTAATGCTTTTTTTTTTTTTTTTTTTTTTTTTTTTTNGTGTAATGCTTTTTTTTTTTTTTTTTTTTTTTATGTTGTGAAAGAGGGTATATTGCTCCAGAATACGCTATAAGCGGGCGTTTAACACGAAAGTCAGATGTCTACAGTTTCGGAGTGCTACTTCTTGAAATAGTCAGCGGACGGACAGCAGTTGACTTCGACTTAGAACTCGGGGAACACTACCTTGTCGAGAAGGTATACATATGATTAATTGAACTAGTCTTTTAAGTAATTAATTAATATGTATTATGTTGTTTCTTCACCATCACAGTTCAGATCTAATCCATTCTCAATGGATTATATATGACTTTTATAATATTGGAATTAATGTTGGAGTGAATCCTGTCAATTACAAGAGGACAAGAAATATTGGAATTAATTTATCACACCATCCACCCTATCACAATCATTCTCTCTACGTCTCTTCAACTTTTCTTTTTTGTTTGGATTCACTAAAGGGAGAGACGATCTGAATGCTATACATATGGCTGAGAAATAAGATCTTTGCAAGTAATAACGAAATACACTTCGTTTAGCTAATTACTTGCATGGCGACATATATTAATTCCTGTGCCGTTATTTCATCACAATCTGGCTAAACTCTTATATATCGACTCGCTGTATCACCAAAGGTAGCCAATTTGATTAATTAATTATCAATTTTCACAAGTCCACTCAGATTTTAATTTGTCAGACAATATATACGGAAGAAGTCTGCGCTATGATTTAAGCTGGATAAGCTGTTAATTCATATTATTGAATTGGTTGGAACAATCTTAATGAATAAGATAGATCTTGATATTCGACTCCCCAATACTATACATCTAAAAGACCAATTGCAATATTTTATGTTTCTTAGATTTCCCGATATTAGGTTGCAGGAGTTTTATCTTCCAAGCTATGTGAATCAGAAGCCAAATTAAATAACTGTTTGAAATCAATAATATTGATGTACCTTGCAGGCATGGGAAATGTACAATTCTAATAAGCTTCTGAATATGGTGGATTCAATGCTAAACGGGAATTTCTCAAAAGAGGAAGCCATGCGATTCCTGAAGGTCGCTCTACTCTGCGTACAAGAGAATTGCAGACTCCGACCTCACATGTCAATGGCGATCAAGATGATGAACGATGAGACCAACATCGATGACGTAAAGATATCACAGCCGGGACTCATCAACGATCTCATGGATGTTAAAATAGGCCACAAAAGCTTCTCAGAAAGCATCAGCAGCTTCTGCAGCCCACAGTTGACTCCTTTACGAGCGTGAATCTTTGTGTTACATAGAATATTACAACAATGCAGACCTTTGAAAGTATACATCGTTTTTGTTATACGGAGGACATCCTACGATAGTGGATGTCCTGATACTGATTAATGATAGAATATAGAATGAGGATTGTTGATCTGTATCTGAAAAATTATGAACTTCAACGCAAGGTAATTTATATATCGAATATCAATACACTGTGAGATTATCATGAAAAATTCTAACAGTTTGTTCGTTCTACAATGTGCGATAATGCTAAGCTACAAATCATATAGGACTACTCACCTAAAATTACTGGAAAGATCACAATCCTCATAATTATTATCTAAAACTATTATACATAAGGTAAGACTTAAATAGGAAAAGATAATCCAAGCGGTAAATAGTCAAATTTAAACCATGTGTAGACGTCAATTTCATGTAAATATTATTAACATAGATCAGTTTTGTTAATTAAAAAGGGGGTCAATTAATTTCAATAAAATAAAAGTATTAATTAAGAGCATAGTGTAACCTGCAAACAATTACGAGTAATATATATGTTTAAAATAACTACGAGGGAAATGTGCAGCCCACGCATTACATATAGAATCACTAGAAAAAAAATCTCCTGTAAAGGTAAAACCAAGTGGCTTCACTACTTCCATCGGCTACCGAGCTTTCACTGTCGGCAATCAAACATGTGCTGCAACAGCGTACATAGAGTAAAGATTTAGCTCATAAATGTTACAAAAAGTGATCGATCAGAGCAGATATCAGTAGTGTTACAGCATTCAGGCCACCAGAGACCTAAAACAAGAATAAATTTACACTTTTATAAACCTACAAGTCGATCGATCTTGTTCGGAAATTATAGATTTTCGTTTTCAATGAATTTTTTCTTAAATAATATATATCTGATATATTTGTAACTATGATCTTTTAACTCTGTTGATAAATCTCCCTTTACCTTGCCTGTAAGTCCCATTTACTAGAGGCAGATCATAAAGAAGATTTCACTGTTCCCCATTCAGGAGCAAAATATTTTTCAAAATATACGAGCATTAAACATGCAATGATCAGTTCTTTTCCAGCTTAATATACACGAAACAGGTAAAGCAGAATGCTAAAAAAAAAAAAAAGTAATCCCTTGTAAATAGCAAAAAACCATGTGATATCTGATTGGATCCTAATAAAGACTTAAGAATATAAAAAATATCATGACGAAAGGGTTTTGGTCTTCCAACAAGCAAGTTACTTTCGACCTCTAAGCTATCCAGATCCTGATAAAGAAGGGCAAACACGTTAACTCCATGTAGAGATAACAGTAATGTCTGCAATGCATAGTTTCCTTCTCAAACCTGAAAGCATTCCGTAACAAGAACATTAATTACCGGAGACATAGCTGTAAAAAAATTGATCTTTTTCCTTTCCTGGAAAAAAAGTCTACTTTCCAATTGAGTCTTTGAACTCTTGATGAAGGTGGTGGACCCCACAATCACAAGCTCGTACCTTTATTTCTCTTTTTAAACTATTTAGCCCCTGACCCTGTCAATCCAGAAAGAATGTTCTGTAGAATGTAGATTAAGGCTGTGAAGGGATTAAACCCATCTAAAACCCAATTGATTTCAGGAGATCTTGAACGTGGTCCCTGCTTTTGCCTGAGCAAAACCCTTTTTTGACCTGCTTTGACTGTATATCATATTCTCCACTAGCCAATCAAAGAGATAGGGGGTGGTCCACTTACTGGTGTGAGATTCCCTAGTAGCTATAATCATAATCCTCCACTGCTCAAACTTTACTTTCCCCAGAATCCTCACTTTTTCTTTCTAAAATCCCTGGCCAGACGTGTGTGTTTGTGATATACTTTTTATGTATATAATGAGAGAGAATGCGTACTCAGACCTAGCTATATTATGATATGGGCTGAGGGCCTGAGCTGAGGCCTACCTCTAAGCTGTGTGCAGATAACCCTAAGCATCTAATATGACTCTTCATTATACCTGGGCAGCTCAGCTCTATGACCTAGCTATTGAAATCAATAACAATGGTCAATTAATGGTTAGAAATAACTTATTCAGGGAAATAAAAAAATTAGAAAATTCTTACTTTTCAATATTCTAAGTGGCTAGATCTATGCTTTTCCTTTCGATCTGTTGAAACCAACGGCCTAGATGAAATGGGGTTTGTTGTTTCAACATGTATAGCTAGGTGGTATAAGGTACTTTTGACTATGTTTATGTACTTAATCAACAACAGCTTGCTTCTATATCAAAACATGCATGTGTGCTATTTATAATTCACCAAAACCTCGCCGTAGCCTATGGCCTACGTTAATCACTGAGCTTTTGGGTATTTGGGTTCCTTAGTAACCTTTAAGTTGAGCTAATCGACTAGCGAGGAGCTCAAAGCCAGAGCATTGATCAAATCTTGAAGTGGTTAACGAGATCTTGTGGATTAAACAAAAACGATGAATTTAACCTATTATATTGTAGCCTTCTCTCAGGACAAAGCCCATCAATTAAATTGATGGGGCTTGTTTTGTGGCCTGATCGATAAATCTGAGTTTTTAAATGCTTGTCTTTGGTTTCTTTGCAGTGGAACATGGCCAAAGAACAAGTGAAATGTTTGAGAGAAGGGTATACCAAGATGGATGGAGAACATTTTAGTTGCAACTGCTATATTGTCAGGTTCAGTCTAATAATTTAAGAGTAATAATTTGAGCAACAGATAGATTTTTAGATTCCTAGTTGAAAGATGTAATGATTTGATTTTCACTCTCACAGAAAATATGTACACGACTCTGCGCCGCTTCCAATTCATCATATTTTTATTATTAATTTCTTCGAATTTTTATAATCGATCGTCTCATCTTATGTGGAAACCCTAAAGTACATATAAGAGGAGAATAAGAATAAGATTAGGTGTACCTCGGGTAGACATAAGCAAATCTGCCTGTTGCAAAATTACAATGGCTGCCCTTGTGTACTTTATTACCAGATTACTTCGGGAAGAAAGAGTGAGAGAACCTGCAAAAACAAACCATGGATAATATATGAAATATGCATGGCTCCTCATACGCCATACACGGAGGCCATCGATGTTCGGTGGGCTCTGCAAATGGCATACAGGGAGCCAGGCACAAACTTATAGATATGCATGATGCCATAGAATCTTAATATATTATCATATACACATGCATTTATGCATCTATAAAAGACTTGAGTGAGAGTTTGAATGTAAATATATGCATGGAAAGGATTTCCTGTATGTGTATGAGCAAATTTTTCTGTGACTAAGATACAGTACTCCTCTTGATGATCATACTGATGAAGAATTAGCTAGCAAGGCTTGATTGTTGAGAGATGAAAGGAGGTATCTAGAGAAGGCAGTGAAGAGGATGGAAAGAGGTATTTATGGAGAAGAAGGGAGAGATCTGAGACAAGCACTAGCTTGGTCATAATCAAATGGGGGGTTGAATTCAACATTCAAAGCCCCACAGAGGCTCATTTGAATTGGCATAAAACAAGCAGATACCAATCGGTGAGCAAAGGGGAAGGTAGCAAGGCTAATTTTTGTGGGGTTTTGTGAGGGAAAGGAGGAAGATGTGGGGTTGGAGTTGCACCCCAGCTTCGCACTAAATATAGACACCACCATGAGGACTGAGGAGAGAGAGAAATGGTTGAGAAAGAGAAAGAAAGAAAGAGAGAGAGAGAGAAAGATAAAGATAGTGAGTTGGGTTACTAACCACGCAGTTTCCTATGCTAACCTTATGGTGGTTTGAAATCTCCTTTTCTGGGTCGTAAAGCAAAGCTTGCTTTTCTCTTCTCTGAAGCTCATTTTGTCTGGGAGTGCTTGGAAAGACATGGATTCTCTATCTCTCTCTACTTCTTTCTTTATTTAAATAACTATTTTTTTAAATAAAAAAGAAAAGAAAAGAAGAAGAATTCTATAATCATCATTTATCATTCTTTTTCTTTCTTCTCGCCACTTCCTTTTATTATCCTTCTCCTCTTATTCTATCACATATGTTATACTTCTAATTCATTACATTACTGCTGGGTTAAGCAACTGAGATTCTCATTTCATCCTCTTCCGTTTAGATTTTGGAATAATCCATGCTGCTTAGCTACCTAATTCACCTGCACTTCTGTCCATTCAGCAACTGCCCACTTATCTTACCGCTTATATGTTCATGCGTATGTGTCTTCAAGAATCATTCTTTTGTCCTTAAACGTTTTATATATTATATATATTAACTCTTCTCCAATGTCAGTTTCATTTGAGAATCAACTTGTGATTAATTTATGAACAAACGTGCATATACCTCCGCTTTGCTTTGCGCTCTGATAATATTTAATCGAGATCAAGCTCAAACAGAATAAAAATTTATTCATTAATTGCTTTTGGTAAGAATTAGTTATTGTCTAAAGTAATAATTTATTCAATTTACTACACCAATTTGAATCCTTTCAAACCTAAATTTTGAGTTGCTATTTATTAGGGTGTGTGAAGCCTATTAAAGTTAGATAAACACCTAAAATACTCAATTTTTTTTTTTTTTAAGGTTGCAATAAGCTGCTTTATAGTTTGTTTGTCTGAGATCTTCTGTTGAAATTTTAAAAATATTCAATTTAATTACTACTATTAGATTCTTAATTATGAATAATTTCAAGTTTTTATAGTGTAATTCTTGATATATATAAGTTTAGGATTTTCTAATAATATTAATTCCTTATTTATTTATGAAAAGGTTAGTACATAATGATCCGAAACTCACAACGCACCAAAAATTAAATAATATATATATATATATATTAATGTTTCGAATGTGAAATTCATAATTATTAGAAAATCAACGTGATAACAACAAGAAACAAAATGACCCAAGAGCAACACAAACTGATTTATATAGAAAATCTCAACAATGAGAAAAAACATGGATTGGGGAGAAGAAAAATTTCATTAAAAAAAAATAGATACAAAAGGAGACGGCTAGTTCTCTTGATCTATGTAACCCTCACATAATGTAATATATAGTATGAATAGTAAATCCAAAGCCATTACAGAAAAGATCCATGCCTCCCCTACCACTACAGATCTCATTAAAAATCTCTAAAAAAATATCGCACTACAAGCTTATTGGGACGGGCGAAAAATTTGTGTCACAATCTAATAACATGATATTGAACTACAAACTCATAACAAGAAACATTAAATTCTTAATTTTATAATTTTTTTTAATGCTTAGCTTAAGTTTTTGAGACTAAATGCATGGATAACTCCTGTGTAAACTGAAATATGAATCTGGAACTTGAAGACATTCATTCAGATCAAGTGTCCAAAAACCAACAAAACTTTACTACATATACCAAAACATTTGTGGAAATTTGTTCTTTCTTGACGGTAACTTTAAAATTTCAACTCAACAGGGTTTCAAAAATCCAATTACTGGTTGCTAGCAGGACAAGTAGCCCCATATGAACAAGACCAGCTAACCAAAGAGTTCCAATAATGCTTCTAACTTTATTCGATTGTTATTACGAATAGTCAATTTCTTTGTAAGAATCTTTAGCTGTCAAAATACGGCCACCAACAGAATTTTAGGGTTGACATCAAAACAACAAGGTGTCAGCCTCGTCTTGTATACATTCAGGATCTCTTGTTTCTTTACTAAAGTTTTCATCCATTTTATCTCTATGTTGCAGGTAAAATTATTACCTGACCAATTAAATAACTTTTTTGGTTCATTTGTTTCATAATTAACTCTAGCGTTTGCCTGTACATATATCCCTATCATTTGATCCGAGAATTCTCAAAATAATAATTTTCCGAATCTTGTTTTCAAAAAACACCTAAAATAGCTCTTCAATTATGATCACTGCTACATACCCATGAGGTGTCCACTGAGCCTTGAAATGGCTCAAAAAGATTGTACTTAACACAGAATGCATACATGTCAACTTATGACATTAACCCAGTTGGCAAGTTGAATTTGGACCGCTTTTATGGCTTTTTGAGTTCTTATCTGATCTTTTATTTAAATTTTGTAAGGCAATATTTCCCTGCACGATTCATACGTCTTTAAGAGAAATCTACACGTGCAATGGAAGTTAATTAGGGGTGGCTTCCTGTACAGTTTTAATATTACTACTTAATGCTTTAGATGAAGAGATGAACATTTGAATTTGATTAGATTGTATGATCAATTTATAGAAATCTAATTTGACAGCCAAGAGAAATCAAGTTAGTCAAAATATGTTTAAAAGAAAAGCTTGATGAGCATATAATACTGATCCAACTGTCAACTGATGATGACTTGCTTTCAGTACAGTACTCTTAACTCGAATCCAAGAGCACCGTTTAAGATAGTGATATTTGCAAGTGTATGGCTTTCTGTCTTTTATTTTCTCCCTTTTCCTTGATCAGTTTCCTAAACGTTTATTAAAAGTATCATTTTACTTTGTGCATTATTTAAACGTTATATATATATATATATATAAATAATTAGCTAAGCAAATAGGCTTAGAAGAGATTAAAGTTAAACTATATTAACTTAGATTTTAGTGTTGCAGAGAGTTAATAATCAAAACAGCAATTTATATAAAAAATGAAATGTTGAAAACAGTTGCAGGCAAGACTTAGGCGACTTGACAGTTATCGGAAGTTGATATCTGGGTTAAAAATTGTTTCACTTTTCACTCCATAAACAAAAACAAGATATATTGGTGATATATATATGCCCGTTATATGTATAGCCTTACTTTTGTAGACTGTAAAGGAGCTAGTAAGATAGATTAAATCTGGTTTTGATTCTTTTGAAGGTTAAAATATAATATTCAAAGTACTTCCTAAAAATTAAACTTTTAATTTAGAAAATCTTACAAGGGCTGCCTATTGGCCTAATAGCTCCTTGCTAAAAGGGCAAAGCAGATGTGAAAGACCCACAAATAGCTAGGAGGGGGTAGGGTAGGGAATCTTCCTACTAAGAATGTGCAAGAGTACCGAGGGAATGGGATTAACTTACAACATCAAATAAAAATAAATAAGTAAATAAAAAGTAAATCAGAAACTGTATATCTTCTCCTAATCTAAGTTAATTATTGTTATTATTTAGGGGTAGTTAAGATTTTGGTTTATATCTCTTAGTTTAATTTATTTTTTATAAAGCTATATTTACAATACTGCAGGAAAAAAAGAGTTGCAGATTCTTGGAGAGATTTGGGTTTTGAAATCTGTATATACTAATCATCAGTTTCTCAAAAGATATAACTTGAAATAATCATGCACCAGCTTAAGCTAAAACATTATTGTAAAGGTGTTAATGTTTTTGTTTAAGGTTTTTATATATTCTAGCGAGTAATTAATGGAGTTAAACAATAATTAAGTTTTGAAACAGTCTGGTTAATTAGGTATTATATCAGCAAGTCTTGATCTAAACAGCGAATATATTCAAGTACTGATCATCAGGATTTGGTAGCTACTCATATATCGGAACTTGAAATATAAAACGCCACTCCCTGTTATGATCCTAAGTACACTGCATGCATGCTAGCTCAAGAACTTACTGATCATAAGAATCTGATTCATTTATTGGTGAATGCAACAAGTCAAGCACAATCTGACATAATCAAAAGGACATTTCAATTCAGAAAACCTTAGCCCAAAATACTTGAAAACATTGAATGGTTATTATTGGTAGTTTGAAGGGTGGTTGAAAGTTTCCACCATATTCTTACTAATGCTCATCAACTTTAACCCAATATCTCACCCATTTTACATAGTATAAAATAAAATAATCCCAAGTTATGTAGTAAAAGCCAGATGCTAAAATGGGATAGAAACAGCCTTTTCAGATGCTTCTGCTATACATAAGACCATCACAAAAGTTAAACAACTCTATGCCTCATGGACAAAGGCTTTGAAAAGTGATGAGAAGCTAGCTAAGCTACCGCATGGCACCATAGGGCACAATAAAAAAAATCCCCATCAGGAAATGAAACAACCCTTAAGTAAAAGAAAGCAAAGATATATATAAATATATATTAAATATATATTCAAATCATATTGTATAGTAGCTGGAGAACCAACCTATTTGCCCCCTCGGAATGCAACACAATCACAATGAATGTACTATATATGTAGCGTGAGAGAGAGAGAGAGTTTGTGTGGTGTACCGGAGGGTAAGACTGATGGGAGAGAGCGATCGATCTTCCATGTCTAGAAAAGGCTGCAAAGGGGAAAATTCCCCTTTCCTTGTATGTAGAAAATGGTTAAGAATCAAAGAGAGAAAAGAGAACCAAGTTGTATTAAAAGTGGAAAAAGTTTCAATAATATTTATCGTTTATAGCGCTGGAAGGAGCAAGTGTGGGAATCCTGGTGTCAGACACATCATGGGGTCTCTTCATCTTTAGGTTTTTGTTGTTTGTTTCTAAGTGCATGTCTCACGGTTAGATTCTTCTCCAACCTCATCATCTCTCCCCTCTAGCTCCCTATATGCTTATTAAGCTTAATATATAATAAACAATAACAATACTCCATTCCAATTTATAATGAATTATAATTCTATTAATATTGTATATATAATATAATATACACACTCTTCTCTCTTTTTTTGAACTCAGTTAGTGCTTACTCGCTGCCCTGGCTGGCTGGCTGGCTAGTTTGTAACCTTCTCTTCTTCTATACTGCCTCGAACTGCACACAAACACGTTGACGCACGGTTCCATTAGAATTATGATGATGAAAGTGTTGCAGACAGTCATGTGCTCTGCAGCATATATACATATAATCTCTCTCTCTTTGCATTTACATTATTATTATAAATCTATTTTATATATACCCCCTGTAATTGTATTAATCAATTAATATCCATCTTTTTTAGCGTTTCTCTCATTCCTCCTCGAATTTTTCCCAACCAACGCGCATGTCTTATCCTTCCTTACAGCATATGCTCCGCATGGCATTCATTCGCTGCTCCTTCCACAAAACTATTGATATTATATACTATCGCTGCTTCTCTTTCTATTTATCTAATAATTATTTTATATATAGGGCAGGGGATGGCAGTGATACAATATGCTATTGAATTATCAATTTAAGAAACTTTCGATTCTAGTGGAACAGGTTATAATTAGAGAGATTAAAAGAACATGATTTAATTATGAATATGCAGATATGAATTTGTAATGACATGTCGCATTCTGCTGATATTTTTTCTTATCAGATGAACACAAACGTTTGATCTAACACTTTAGAGAAGAATGTAGTTAATATCGTCAATAAGTACGAGCAGGGTAAATAGTGTGAGATGAGTACCTGTGTGTGAGTGAAGCCCTAAAGTGAAGTGAAGTGAAAGTAGTTTACTTGAGGAAGAAACAGTGGCTGTTGTTTTGTTCATGAAATGACACTTTGAAACTTCTCATCAATCAAAGGGAATAAGGAAGCGAGCTGTACCTAAGCACCAAATTGTTTGTTATATCGAGAAGGAAATTAACGTCTGGCCCAGCTGTCAATTTATTCAGGTGGGGCATCATCATTACGCCCCCAAAAAGTTGTTGTTATTAGGCAGACAACGTTATGTTCCTCTTAGCAAAAGTATATACGAACCATAAAAAGCATTTCAATTGTAAATTTGAAAGTTTAGTAACGAAGCGGTAATTAAGTTGATGGATGGAGGGAAGGATTTGACATAAATATTCTTGTTCTGGGCCTTGTGGCCCTGTCTTTGGTCATCAATGTGTACTCACTTTAATGTTCCAATCAGTTTTTTTTGGGCCCAGATCACCCATGCCATAAGATCTTGATGGATGCCACCACGCACCACCTGTTAAGTTACGGAACCCCATGCGTCCACATTTCAACTCAACCTAAATGCTAGTTATATCGTATTGTTATCTTCCTCATTATATAATAAACAAAACACAAGTTGTTTTATCATCTTTTACTTTTGCATTATAGGCCTCGAGTTGGTTGCTTTGCCTCTTTTAGACATCATGCACATGTCCACTACTTATTACGCAGGAAAGAAGATGGAAAAAATTAAGCAGCTACAAATGTTCTTGG
>JANKKB010028642.1:0-15912 GCA_026225775.1 Bursera palmeri | reverse complement strand
GTGTGAGTTCTGAGTGTAGGATACCTGATTCACAAAGTGTTAGGCCTTATTTCGCCCTGTCCTATGTAGGATTTAAGGATGACACTTATAGTGTCAGGCCTTATTTCGCCCTACCTGATGCAAGATTTAAGAAGGCATTTACAGTGTCAGGCCTTATTTCGCCCTGTTTGATACAGGATTTAAGGAAAACATTTGTGATGATATACTAGTGTTAGGCCTTATTTCGTCCTGTCTGATACATGATTTAAGGAAAACACTAATAATAGTACGATGGTGTTAGGCCTTATTTTGCCCTGTCTGATACAGGATTTAAGGAAAACACCTTGATGATTTTGTGTATGATTGAGATTTATATTTGACAGTATGTGTGCCATGTAGATTGAAATGTTTATGGATTTGTGCATGTATGAGATTACCTACTGGACTATATTTGCTCACCCCTTCTCCTTTCACAGGTACTAGAGGTCGGGACAGGTGGGAATATTCCGGAGCTCACTTAGAGACTTCTGAAAAAATTAGAAATGTACCCATGACATTCATCATGTATTTTAAACTCATATGTAAAAGAGATTTTAACTGTTTTGTAAACTTATACACTTTTACAATTTATGAATTATGAACTCTTACATTATTTACTTTTATTTCATTCCATTTGCATGGATGACACTCGGGGTTCCTGAATAAGGGATTCTGGGATGTCACACATTCCCTTTTATGAGATAATGAGATTTTCATTGGCTTTTCTTTTATCAATCAAATAACAAAAATGAGAATATCTCATTTTCATTCCTATTTTTCCGTGTAATTTTATCCGAGCAAACGCCCCTGTTTCATCGAGAATAGAAAACAACTAATGAATGTAAAAGAAGACATGAAAAATTTTGACAGTAAAACTAGAGAAGAAATCTTGAAGCAGGAAGGAAATCTCTCGATGTTGTTGCTTTGGTTCGTCACTGACGCGCAAGGTTGTGCTCTTTTGAATTAGAACTCTAGTCCCTCTTTATTACATTGAAGAGTTGGCTTCATATATATTTGTTCTTCTATCCCAAAAACCTGAACCAGAATGTACAAGGACTTTGACTCTGTGTAACTGCACCTCGGCACGATATTGTCCCACGTCTCGACTTGAAATCTCTGTCTAAACGTGTTCTGGCTTCCCGAGAGTTGACGCCTCAACACGATTTCCTTTCCATGCCTCAGCGCAAAGTTTTTACCTTGCTGCGCCATGGCGCGACAGAAGATCACGCCGCGACATAGATCCAATATCTCTAAATTCTTTCTTCTTTGACTTCTTATGCATCTATTCTTCCCAATCTTCTTTCAACCTGAATAAAAACAAAATAAAGTTAAACTTAAACATAATCAAACTAAAATTGAACTAATCCTATGCCAACTAACTAAATTCTAAGCTAAAAAGCATTTAACAAAAGCAAAAAATATGCACCTATCAACATAATAGCTTTAAATTAGTATCAGATTATTGGTATGACCGAGCAGCCTCATAAATCTAAAGGCCATGCAAGAGCTTGTTTGACTGCCGAATAGTTGAAGGGCTACCATTCAACTATTGTAACAAACGCTTTCAGAGCTTTACTCGATCGATTTGATGAATTTGAGTATTGTTATTGTAGGTGATTCCTGTCAGGATATATTATTTGTTTTCTTGTTTAATTTGTACATATTTGTTCAAATTGTCATTAAACTTTATATTTTCTTCACTTTTGTTGCAGAAATAATATATTACTAATGATTATCGATAATATTCAGAAAATTTTGTTTAAAAATCTAGCTACCTTATCCTTTTCTAGAACATTACTGCACAAAAAAGTAATATGTGGGTTCGCGTAAGCATATACGTACATATATGTGTGTGTATATGTAATGTATATATGCAGGGGCGGAGCTTAGTGAGGACAAGGATCTAGAAGGTTGCTAGATTAATGGTTTTGAATGAATTAATCCACTTGTGAAATGTGAATATATCTCAAAAGATATCTTCTCTTCACATTTATTAAAATGGGAAATTTTCTATGTTTGAGTGCGTAATCTGAAACTGGTTTGTGGAAATATGTAACAACGAGAGAAGATGGAGTTGTCATGTAGAAACTTGAAGAAACACTGTCGAGGAATTTGTTGAAGGCACGTTGAAACTGTGAGCGAAGGAATGGTTTGTAGCATCCGGGTGAATTATCTTCACTTCGTAATCTCCATGGAGAACGGTGGCCTTGAAGAAACCATTGAGCGTCTGTTGTGTCCTTCAACCTCGACCTTACACCCCACTCACGCAATAACCTGTCATACAACATTCCCAGTTGAAGTTGGCCCTTGTATCTTGACACAGTGGAATTTACCTTCGAGCAGCCAATTGAAGTTGCGCTGGTGAGAGTGAAGAGATCCACCTGGGTCGGAAGTTGGGATTATCCCAAAAGGTGTTGTGGCGACGGACTGCAACTCTGTGTCGTTTCATAAATCGAAGCATGTAATCGGTGTTAAAGATAACTGCTGTAGAACAGTGGTCCTATTTTATGTTATTTTGACGATTTTATAAGGAAAGGGTGGTCGCTCAGTGATTTCCTTAAACGAAGGGATGATATTGAAAAAAATCATAAAAAGTATCTTCCAGTAAGATTAGCTCAAAACATAGGGATGGTAGGTGAAATTAACCCATACTTTAATATGCACATTTTCCCTCTTCTCCTTGCGAAGCAAGCATTTGATTTGAACAGAGATGGAGAAAAGTGAAGGCTCCACCTCATCTTCTACAGCAAAACCAAAGCCATGGCAGTCTTACCACACTGTTTACACCAACGCGAAAGCAGGTGCTCTCCCTTTTCTAATTTCTTGGGGAACGATGTCGTTTGCAATCATTTGAAACTCAATCGGACAATTCTTTCATCTTCTGAAAATTGAATTAATCGTGTGAAGTAGTTAACTTATTTGATTTATTATATATTGATTGATTTGAATTCGATTATTTTAACGAGTTTTTTTACGTTGAAACGGTGGCGTTTTAAGGTATGGATGGAGTTGACAAGGAGAAAGTGCAAAGAGTTGTGTATGAGATGAGCAAGGGATCGAAGTATTTTGAGAACGAGGAACGCAAGGAGGCCTTTATAAGGCAGAAAATAGAGCACATGCGTGCTCGATGTGCCAAGCTTACTCCAGCCGATATTTCTCATTATCAGAAGGTATAAGTTAATTTATGTACGATTGCTTGTGTAATTGCCCACATGTTGTTCATAAAGTTATGGTACATTGATGAAGTTCTACTGACATTGTCAAATGCACTTTTAGATAGGTAAGAGGCACTTTAAAAGGCTTTTGCAGGAAATGATTTTGTTTAGAAGAAATTAGAAGCATCCCTAATGTACCTCAAGATAATATTGATTACATTCATTTTATAAAACAATGACAAAAGTTTAGGAAGTTGCTAGATTTATGGGTAAGAATGAATCCATTTCTCTAATTGCGTCTTCTTTTTACCTTGAAAAATGGAAATTTCTACTTGTGAGTGTGTATCTGAAATTGGTCCCTATCCTAAAGCAAGAAGGAATATAATGTCTGAATATTTCTGAATAATGCTTTTCTCTTAGAATTAGAGTATATTTTTCTACAGGTGGCAGATAAAAGAATTTCAGAGCTAGAAGCTACACGTGATCTGTCGAGAACTTGGCTACATGTAGATATGGATGCTTTCTATGCAGCCGTAGAGACGTTGAGCAACCCTTCATTAAAGGGCAAGCCAATGGCTGTTGGCAGCATGTCAATGATCTCCACTGCTAATTATGAGGTTTGAATTGCTTACTGTAAGTTTCAAGGGGAATTCATAACTGCTAATTTACTGGTCCTATGAAAGCTCATTCGTAGATTGACTGCCTGTCAGCTTTTAATTTTTTACTTTTTTTTTTTCTGAATGAACACAAGGCACGAAGGTTTGGGGTTCGTGCTGCAATGCCTGGCTTCATTGCACGTAAATTATGTCGAGGATTAATTTTCGTTCCCACAGATTTTAAGAAGTATACTTATTACAGTGATATGACTAGAAAAGGTTAGATTCTGCTGTCAGAAAAGATTTTGTATGCAAGACATAGTTATCACTAGCAATCTCTTAATTTGCACATGTTCTCTTTGTTAGTTTTCTGCGACTATGATCCTAACTTCATGTCAACTAGTTTGGATGAAGCATACCTGGACATAACAGAGGTCTGCAGAGAAAGAGGCATTACCAGTGTAGAAGTAAGTGAAGCATATTTTATTTATTTTCCCAAGAATTTCACATTTTTACACTCATTTTTATATCCATTCTGTATAAAGTTCTATTTTCCTAACTAAACTAATAGGCCCTTTTGTTGTTTTGACATTATAAAGATTGCTGAAGAACTTAGAAACAGGGTTTATGAAGAGACTGGGTTGACGTGTAGCGCTGGAGTGGCGCCAAATCGCTTACTTGCTAAGGTTCTTCAGGCTGTTCTCTGAATAAATTACCATTTGAGTTGTGCTTGAATGCTAGATACTTATCTTCTCAACATAGTTTATTTTGCTTCTTTTTTTTCCTTTTAATTGTTTTAATTGAATGGAGAATATTAGTGATTCCATCACGATAAAGTTCTGGAATTTCTCATAAGTCAATTTTTTTCGGTTTATAAAGGGATAACCTATATGATTTTCTTGCTTTATTTATTTATTTTTAATGGTGCATTAGGACAATGTAATGAAGTTATATAGGTTATCCAATAGAGAGTATGGCATCAATTTATTTTTTCCCTCTTCAGGTTTGCTCAGATATAAACAAGCCAAATGGACAGTTTGTTTTACCAAATGACCGGATGGCCGTGATGATATTTATATCCTCCCTTCCTATACGAAAGGTATTTATGATATTTGTGCAGAAAATTGCTATCTCATATGAATGATTCTTTGTTTGTTAAAGGAAAATTTTGATATTGTATGAATTAACACTTTTAAGTTCTGTCTAACATCTGGCAAACTGTATCTACAGATTGGAGGCATCGGTAAAGTCACTGAACATATTTTGAGAGATGTTTTTGGAATTAGTACGTGTGAGGAGATGCTGCAAAAGGGCAGTTTTCTCTGTGCACTATTTTCTCATTCCTCAGCAGGTTAGCAGACTGATTAATTTGTTCTGTTTTTCTTTGTGCTTGTCATCTGATAATTCAATGAAACTGACATATGAGTATAAGGATAACATTTTCCTATTTCCATTTTTTTCTAATATTTTATTTTATGGTCCACGGCATTCTGTATAATCAGATGCCCCATTTAATATAAGATCTCTTTGTTTCTCTTACTTTCTTTCTTTTTGCCCCAACCTTTGCTGGGACCTTTTTTGTTACATATTCTTGTTCTCCTTTTGCTTAGAAGTTTGGTTGTTCAGGGAGTTTATATTTCGAAAATTTTAAGGTAGCAATAATAGAGTAAATTAGTGAGTGAAAAGCACTAATGTTGGATATTCTTATTATCCAAATGGAACTAGAAAATGAGTGATGAATTGAATGATGTCTGACATAACACGGCACTTTGAAGTTCAATCCACCAATTACTTTAAAATGATCATTATTGAGAGCAAAATGAGATGCAAAGTGACTGCATTTTTTATCTATTTATTATTATCATTTAATTTCATCACAAACATGCACACACATAGTCAATGTAGACGTTGGAGGGATGAATTGCAAAAGATTGTTGTTGGCTTATATGTTGCTAATTTATTACAGATTTTTTTCTTTCTGTGGGACTGGGGCTTGGTGGTACAGATACACCTCAAGTCAGTTTCCGGAAAAGTATCAGTAGTGAGAGAACCTTTTCAGCCACGGAAGACAAAGCATTGCTTTATCAGAAACTTGGTAAATAACTAAAAAATTTATTTTCTCCAATCTAGTTAAATATTGTGATATAATGCTTTGACTGTTGCTCATGTCTGGCATTATCAAATGTTGGACCTGGTTGTTGGTGGTTTCTTTCAATCCACTTATTTTTCTATGATTGATTTGTTATCCCCTATTTTAAATATTGAAATCCAAGATGGTTTACTTGAGTGTCATGCTACTCTTGCAATTAAACCGAAGGCCTATATAGCATTAATGTTGTAATGATATTTGCATACTGCTAAAATTTTTTCTGCAGCCCAATGCTTATTCAATGTTCAGATTGGATTTGGTTTAGTGATGATAGTACGACATGGCATGCAGATAATGAATAATGCAATATGCTGGTATTGGAAGACCCTAATGATGATATCAGTGTGTAGCATATGGAAGAGCAGAATAGTCATTCTGGCGTTTTGGAAAGAACTGAATGCTGTTACTTTTGACGGCTTAGAGGCTACTCAACATCGGATTAAATTTAATTTTCTCAATACTTCCTTTGTTTTGTATAGCTTCTTCACCACCATCTTGTCTTGTGCAAGACGTAGTATTGGAAAAATAATGTAGCTTAAAAAACCAAATAGCTGCCAAGCACCTTATAGTTTCAAAAATGCATGCTCAATTTCCTTAATATAATTAGCAAATCTATGTGATAACTACAAAATCTTTAGCAATTTTTATATGATGTCCAAAATCATAAATTGTGTGGATAAGCAACTTAATATTTCCTTAAAGTGAACCTTATTGAGATTATATTTGCAGCTGAAATTGCAGAGATGCTGTCTGCTGACATGGCAAAAGAGGGTCTTCGTGGGCGAACACTGACTCTTAAACTGAAAACAGCTTCTTTTGAGGTACTTCTTGATGTTTCATTACCGCTTGCACTGAAAAATATTGTGAATCCCAAATAATGATTCTGGTTAAAGTTTATGCATTCTGCAATCATTTTGGTCCTAGTATTTTTCTACAAAATAAGTTTGATTTTTTGTTGTTATTTCTTGATTAATTTTTTCATGCCCCTTGTATCTTGTTGCTGTCTTTACTAATGTATTGTTTGATCTATCAAGTTAATTGACAAACTACAATCTTCAGGTTCGCACCAGAGCAGTGACTTTGCAGAAATATATTTGCTCAAGTGAGGATATCTTAAAACATGCTTCGATTCTGCTGAAGGCTGAACTTCCTGTTTCATTAAGACTAATAGGTTCCATTTTGTACTTTTATCTTTCTTCCTCCCCTATACAATTGTTCATGACATGGTAAATTGTGTATTTACTGAATAAGTCATTCACTCACTTTTCTTAATATGCTGGGTAGATAAATTGGTCTTGCACCTGGTAGAGTTCTGAGCATGACAGAATTTATATCTTTACTGTCAGGCTTGCGAGTGTCTCAGTTCAATGAAAAAGACAAGGTTGGTGCCCCATCTGATCCTACACAAAAAACCCTCACCAACTTCATAATTTCAGGAGATGCTTCTAGGACAAATGTGGGTGATGAAAATTCCTTGGATTCAGATATCATTGATCACCATTTGATGGATGGTAAAGAGAAAAGTTTTTCACTTGGTATCCAAGAGACGAGTCATTGTGAATCTAGAGACTTATTTGAAAATAGCTGTGTACCAGATCTGGTTGATAATTATCATAGTTTTGGCTGCAATTTTGGTGAAGTGAAGAAAATTCAAGAACATTCAAGCAACGATACTGCAGGAAAGGTACATGTCCAGCCTGAAGACCAGTCCAGTTACTGATTCAGACTTAAATGAATCGTGTTAGTTTTGTACGATGTAGTAATTTCAGTTTTCTTCATATTCATAAGTTCTTCAGTTAGTACTTTTCTTGGCAAATAACTTTCTCAAATATCTATATTGTGCATTTTCCTATTTCTTCAGGAAAACTACTCAGACATGATGGGGCATACTCCAAAATCTTATCAAAATGAAGTGCCGATATTGTTGGAAGCAGAGTCCTTGCTCTGCCAGCAGCATGTAGACAGCTACCACGAAAGAATGGAGGTGGCATCTAATATGCTGGACAAAGAGGCTGTGTCTTCATCCCATGAGAAAGATCAATTTTTCTGGGTGTACGACTACAAGTGTTCATTATGCGGAACTGAATTGCCTCCAGCTTTTGTTGAGGAAAGGCAAGAGCACTCTGATTTTCATCTAGCTGAGAGGCTTCAGAAGGAGGAGTCTGGCACTGACTTAAGAACTCTTACACCAAGGCAAAGGTATTACATTAATTTCATCTAGTCCAGTACTTGAGTTGTGGCTTGGCTTGTCCTTTTCCAATTTCAACATGCTTGGAACAAGGTGGTCTGAGTCAGGTGGTATTTAAGTGGAATAATTTCTGGAATCTAAAAGCTTAATTCAAGTTACCAAGTATAAATGAATATTACGTTGCTTAGGTCAACTCAAATAAGCTTCAGTCTTAGTAACCTAATGGCTCTATCATTTCTGGCCATGGATTTGATTTTCCAAAGGTTTATTTGTGGTTTTAGATGTTTCTTCGGAAACTGAAAACAATTGTATGGAGTATATTTTACATCTTAACTAAACCTGAAGCTATCCTATTTTTGGCCATATTTCCCATATGTTGGTTAGAATTCGGAAACTAAACAAATAAAGTGATATTACATTTATGACCAATATAGACATGTCCGAGAACTAAATCAACCTTCAATATTTGCAATTAATGTGTCTGTAAACTTTCTCCTTTGGTTAATGGCTCACATTTGTAAATTTAATGTTACTATTAACTAACAAATTCGGTGTTGCTTTGCTTATTCTCATTTCTATTATTTGTTAGAAATCTGTATTCCACCTAATAGATTTGAAGCATTGTCAGGTGTGTCCAGAAGGATCATACTGCAAGCCATAGTAAACGTAAGAAGCTGAAGTCGGATAAAAAAGATAGCGGACATCGTCCCATTGACGTGTTCTTTGTTAAGAGCAATCAAAACTTCTAAGCATTGCGGTATTATATATTCCCTTAAGAGTCTTGTACATTACAGGAAACTTGAAAACTGTTTATTGATTGTATATATCTTATTTATCTTTAGAGCCAGATACAACAATCAGAAAATGTAAATCAGATTCTAATTTATAACTCGGTAATAAAAGATCCTAGCTAGTTTAATTCGTGTTTCAGTGAGCGTTGTCAATTCTTTTTTTTTTTTTAAATTTTAAAAAAGTTTGTTTAAAAACAGGTTCATTATTGAAGTCTTGGTGTCTTTTTCAATTGTCATGCATTTTATATTTTGAGCGATGCAAGAACAAGATGGACTGTTAATTTTGATTTTTGGCTTGTTGTCTGTACATATCTTGGATTTATTTGTTGATTACAGAGAATGTGGATCTGCTGCATAAAGCAAGCAGGTTCAAGTTTTCTGAAGATAAATTTTGATTTCAAGTGGCCCATAATTTCACTTCGTTGGTATTTCTATTTTTCGCAAATATTACAGCATTTACTGATCTAACTCAATATTTCTCCTTTCTCCGAAGTCAGTCTCATCCTTCGCATCAAATTGTTGATTGCTATTATGTTTATCAATTTCTTTTTTTGGGAAGCTTGTTATCTTTCTTCTTATAAATACTACTTACTAAGATTGAATTTTTTTATATGATGTATGCTACTAATAGTTATTCTTAATTAATCTTCACAGAGGAGTCCACAAATTAAACTCTTTGTCAACTAAAAGTAGACTTTTTTTTATATATATAATTTGTAAATTATGTAAACATGTTTTTTTTAATAATTTAACTATGTATTACGTTAATTAGATAATTTATTTTTCATAAAAAAAAGTTTAATGTTTCGAGATGTGTAGCATTACTTTTATTTTAATTATAATCATTAAAAATCCATTATACAATTCATATATTTTCGGAGGGGAAGTAGTTGATGGCTTTCCAAAACCAGGGGGCAAACCTCAGGGGAGGTGGATGTTAGGCGTTAAACACACAAACACGATTCTTGTAAAATAGAGGTCATATATTTGCCACGTGTTACTCATTCTAACAATAACGAATCTCCCTAGCTTTGGATATGACAGTTAAACTAAACAAACAACTTTGCGAGTAAAACAGGGATGGAACTACTTTACACAGTGCCGAAATCCAAATGCTCCTTCCCAAATCCAACAATTCCCACCAAAACCCTAACTACTCCCTCTTCAATCATTCCAATTTCCGAACTTTCATTCGTTCCGCCAAAAACCCGTTTAAATTCTCTGCAAAATGCCACCACCCCACACGAGCTTAGCAATGGTATCAAAGAAACTTCTGCTATACCAACCATGTCCGACATCTTGGCCTCATCCAGGGCCCAGAATCTTGACCTCCAGCTCCAAACTCTAGGACCCTTTTTCAGAATCACAGCCAGGAGCCTGGAAACACATAATGAGCTCGGGAGGGCTGAGGGGCTAATAAGGGTTTGGTTTGGAGGCAGAGTTCTTCACTTGGACTCCATTAGACTGAGGAGAGAGACACTGGGCATGGAGAAGTCAATCTTTGGTATTGGTTTGTTCATTGGAGCTGTTGCTGTTAGATACGGGTATGATTGTGGTTGTAGAACAGCTGAGTTGCTTGCCATCAATGACTCGGATGTTTACCATACCAAGGTTCTTGCTTTATCAATTAGTATCATTTTTTATATGTTACATAATTTCTACATTAATATAGAATTTTAGAGGTTGTATAAGTGGGCTATGTTGCTTGTTAGGGGCAATTCTACTGCCTTATTTTGCTACTCCTTTCCCGGATTCTCTTGTTATCATTTTCTGTTATAGTTGCATGTAGGGGTAGGCATTTATACCCGATCCATCGAGTTTATCTGAACCCGACCCGACCTGTCGGGTTTCGTGTCAGAATCGGATTTCATGTCAAACCCGAAAACCCGACCCGACCTGATGAAGAAATTCTCAAAATTCTTTGAGATGAGTAGGATTTGAACCTTTCCACCGTTCCATTCTCTTTTTCTAAGATAACCACTGGTCTGAAGTGGTGTGATTCGAACCCTCACGCATAGTTATCCTCCACCTTTATCACTGAACCATAATTCATTTTAGGTATATTTCGTAAAAATATTTATTTATTTATTTATAAACCCAATCCAAACCCGACCCGAATGATTCAAAACAAAAAATTCTTAACCCGATATACCCGACCCGAATCCGACGGTTCTTTTTTTTTTTTTTTTTTTTCCAAAACCCGACTTCGGGTTTATTTTCCTTGACCCGATCGGGTTTGGGTTTTTGTCGGATTGGGCCAAACCCAACCAGACCCGACCCGTGCCCACCCCTACTTGCATGCTTGATGACTAACTGATGTGTGATAAATCAAAGGTATTCCTGTTTTCTCTTGTAAATGCCATAGATTATTAAGCATAATTCTGAAGAAAGGATAGCTAGGTCGATTAGAGATGGCATTTACAATGCCATAGATTGTAATTTTAGTTTAACACTTGGTTATGGCAGATGTCGTCATTAATGTTTAATAAGCTTCCCATTGTCCCTGAACATAACGATTACAAAAATCATTATAAGTTTTTCCTTTCTTTTCATTGCAATTGGCGTAAGGCATTTCTAATCAATTGGCGAAAGGAAACTTGAGCTAAAATAAGGGTATTAGCATTTCTAATCAATGTCTGTTAATTAGAAAATTGGGTTAAGATTGTACTGCTGCGAAAGGAATAGTGGCAGAAGGCCAATAAAAATAAAATCACAGTTTTACTAGTCCTCTTCATGAAACAGATTTACCTAAATTGATGAATGTGTGTATCATTCTGAACATTATTTTTTCTTCTCTCAGCTAGTTAGGTTCTACCGTAGGATTGGGTTCAAGGTTGTGCATGAAGTGACTGGTTCAACAATTGGAGACTTGGCTCACATGTTGGTTTGGGGAGGAATTGGGACACGAATGGATGCCAATATTGATCATCTTCTAGTTAAATGGTGCAGGAGGTTCAAATCTCGAAACTAATTTTACCGACATCTTGTTGCTTGAGCAGCTTCTGCAGAAAACTTTTTGAACCGGAGGCCTGGAGACAAATTATAATCTAAACAAATAGCTTATTGGGCACTGAAAGCCTTAAGACGTATGTTTGGCTGTATCGGTCTAACGCACTGTTCTGAAGTCTCGGGGGCATGAAGTCTCTGAATATCAAGTTTTTCCCAGCAAGCATATGCCTCAAACTCTACTGTTAATTTGAGGATACACTATAGATGGCTGAAATACGATGCAATTAGGAGGAAAAGGAACTTCTGTGTCGAATTCTTGTATGGATGGCCGCCATTAGATTGAAGACAACATGATGCTCAAACTCATAGTCGACACTTGACTGTTGAAAGAGAGAACCTTCATTTGTAAAGCACTATAAATTTGCAATCATGTATGTCTACAAAGTCCTGCTCCATTATATTGGAAAGAAATTATATGTAAAATTGATAATTATACTTGATGTGGCCTTCATTTATTGAAGCACTAGATGATAACCAACTTGATCACAGAATAATGGATCTGTGCATCAAAATAATTTAGTAATAATTGTATTTTAAAATAATGGTCGGATCAGTTTAATTATTCTGTCCCTGATGCCAGAGAAATGAATACCAAGATCACTATATGAGAGTTCCCTATATTACTGCATAATTTCAAAGCATGAGAGCTAGAGCCAAGCCAATTCTAGGTTTCTTGTCCAGAGCTTTCACGTTAAATTCCCCAGTGATTGATAAGTATGACTTAGGCATGATTTTATGCCATAGGAGGGTCTTGAGTTTTCCATGATTGTTGAGCTTTACCTTCACTGTTGTCAGATGATCAACTCTGCATGATCCTCCAAAAGTGAAAGTGTCTTCCTCTGTTGAGAACTTCCTAGTGATCTCTGCCCCTACAGCAATCTTCTTTGGCTGATTAAAGCGATGTATGCACGATGCTTTCAACAAGTCACCCTTGTTGGCCCTGAAATTTTTCCTGATACTAGTGAGCTCAAAATCTTTCCAACAATTATAAAAATCCTTATGACCTGAACTAGTTGATATTCATAATAAGTCAAATTACTATTCAAAATACATCAAACCATTGTTAGAAGATGTAATTTTGCAACCATATAAACATGGATTATTGGAACAACTACAGGAAAATTATGAGTTTGAGTTCTTTGTTGATTTATTTATCCTTAAGAAATAGATGACCTACAAAATTATTGAAGCATTGCACTTAGCAATAGCAACACTTATGCCTGCATCATAGCTGGTAGAACAGCTTCTTGTTTTGTACTTTGCCTCCACGGAAAATGAAATTTTTGGAGTTCCAATCGATGCTGAAAGCAGAGCTGTAGGGGACTGGTTTAGAAGAATGGACGTGGCTAAAGCAACATGTTCATGTGAGTAGCGAATCTTAAGCTGAAACAGAAACAAGAAAGTCCATGTTTAGCAGTTAATAGCATAATCTAAGTATGGGGAGCCATAAATCTGTTATAGGAGTTGTTAGGTTCGCAGCAAAAAACTAGAGGATCCGTTTGTACCTCACTAGAACTGTAATCAGGCAATTTGAAGGATACTATAGTCTTTGTGGATGGTAAAAGCGTTCTACTGATAGCGAGCTTTGCTGAAAGCTGAAACATTGACAAGGGAGACGTAGCATATGCTTAATACTGAAATACATGCAAATTAATAATTCAATAAGAGGAGGGAAAAGCTTTTAAATATTAACTTGGATCAACTTTAAAGCATATTATAAACTCACCTTTGATTTCGTATCAACTTTTACATCAATTGCAGCTTCCTTGTAACTGTATCTTGCGACAAGACGTGCACTTTTTCTATGTTTCACAACTGTTGAAGTAAGGGTCTGAGAACAATGGACAATATATTCAACTTTTGCTTGCAAAATAGTCAGGAATGCGCAAGGCAGTTAGACATTGAAGATCAATCACAAATTTACAATCACTAGAAAAATTATTTCTGTTGTTGAACGGCAAGAATTGTATGGATTTCATATATCTTTTGTCATCACTGCTATTCTGTATTGCTTTGACTAGAATTTTGTTACTACCATTACTAATGTTATTGTTGTTCTTGTTGTTAGTTCTTAAATTAATGTACCACCCCATTGCCAGTGCGGGTTGCGATGCTAAATTCATGATCCTGGATGTAGCCCTTCTCAAGCAAATCTGCAGTTTAGTCAAAAACAAACTTACATCACAAGTTTCAGAGAAGATATATATATATAAGTTAGAAGGCCCGTGTTGCCGGCTGCCCCTTAGTCGAACAAAACACGATAAATAACAAAATAAAGCAGGTTAACATCCCTGCTAAGCCAGAATTCAGAAACATCCCAAGACAAAAGGATAACATGTTTTTGAAAACAAAAATGAAATGATACTTAGAAGTCTTTGCTCCTCAAGTTTCCTTTTGATCCAATTCTGTCCATTTTGCAGGTCACGAAAATAAAATCTGTTCTGACTTTATAGAACTCTCTCAAAATCCTACCTTTCTAATGATACATGAAAACAGAAACAGATGAAAGAAAGCAGTAAACAGAAAATAATTGCAGGAACGGAAACAAGAGAAGCATATAAAGCAAAGTACATGAATGAACATTAAAGAACCTTTGGCTTCTTTGCCAACTTCAGAAAAAAGTGCAGGCCCTTTTCTTGAGCTTGTTCTCTTCCCTTTTCTGTGCTTAAAGTTGCTCATACTTGGCGTGCTGCAGCCTGCAGACAGACTGAGAATCTGATTTGAGTCAATAATAAAAGAACAAAATGGAAGCCTACTTGTAAGTTTCTAAGCTTTTTCTATGTGTTAGTTGAGCCCCTTTTTTGCCTTTATTTACCTACAAATTAACGAATAAAGTTTACCTTCTCAGGTGGAAAAGTTGGGCTTGCACTGAACCAAATCATAATTTAATATAATTGTTCATTGAAATGGACTTCTGCCATGCATTGGTAAATTACGAGCCACATTCATTCATCATGTTGTAGTATGACATCATGAAAAATCCCAAATTCTTGTAACTTAGAGCTCACTCTTTTTCTTACAAATTTCATAAGTTTATATTTTTAATAAATCAATACAATTAAAATTCATTTCATAGTTAAAAATAAATGAGTAATTATCATTGATCACCCCTACTTTTCTTTTTTTTTTTACTCGTATAAGATATTTATTATTTTTCTCTTCTCTCATCCTTAAGTTTTGAAAAAATCTATTTTCAAGTCGTCCAGTTAAAAATTTTGTTAGTCAACAACTATTAACCTCTATATTTCAATAAGTTTACTATCTTACCCTTACTAACACATATAAATAACTAATTTTTCAAGGACAATATTAGATTAAATGATCAAATTACACTTGAAAGAAATACTAATATATATTAATATTATCCATAAGAAGTAATTTTAATATATGTCAATATGTGTTAAAGTAATTCGATTATTTAATTTAATATCGTCTTTTAAAAATTAAGTTATTTTTTTATATATATTAATAAGGGTAAAATAGTAAATTTATTGAAATTTAGATGCTAATAGATGTTAATTAATATAATTTTTAACTATAGGACTTGAGAAGAGATTTTTTCAAAACTTAAGGATGAGAAAAGAGAAAAAGGATAAATTTCCCATACGAGTGAAAAAAGAGAAAAAGGTAAGGGTAGTCAATAATAATTACTCGAAAATAAATACTTGTTCTCACCTTCACGAAGATAATCATTTCCTTTGTAACTAAATCTATCAAATGTAATAAATTTTCATGGGTGGTTTAATTATGAAATCAAGCACTGATTTAAGCTATTAAATATGATATTATAAGGTAAGGTTCTATCTATATATCTATATAATCCTGAAGCATAGGCTTGTATAGTTGACACGTAAGATGACAAGTAGGATTTTTTAAGCTCTAAATTTTTGACAAGTAGGATAATCTTGAAACATGAACTAATATAACTGACATGTAAAAAAATAAGTATGATTATTTGTATTGATTGACATTTATTGGTGATAAGCAATAAAGAGTAAAATTCATG
>JANKKB010028641.1:0-15906 GCA_026225775.1 Bursera palmeri | reverse complement strand
AACCGCATTAGCTCATGCAACGTGTTCCTCCGCACGCCAATGACTCACACTGTCACTGCGTCAACAAAAGCAAAAAAATTCTTCTTGTTACTCCCATTTTCACTCCACTAATCCTCCATTGCAATCTTCTCTCCGGTACCGTCAATGGACGCGGCACCGGCACCTCATCCTCAGCTTCTCTACTGTGGAATAGACTCCGGACGCTTTTCCAACCGCCTCTTTCGTAACAGAATTCCAGTTCGTAGGCGAGTCAGACCGGTTTTGGCAGTCGCGGCTGAACCGAAACCGACATCGAGGACCGTCAATGGAAATTCTAGGTCGCCTCCGTTGAAAACGGTGAATGGAAAAGCAGTCAATGGAGTTTCCACGGTAAATTGGTAGTATTTCTTTTTTGTTGGATTTTGAGTTCTTTAAAAAAAAAAAAAATTAGTTGGTAAAAATAATTCCATGGCAGAGAATGGGTGAGGTATCGGAGGAGATCAAAAGAGTGAGGGCACAGATGGAGGAAAATGAACAGTTGGCGATTCTAATGAAAGGACTTCGGGGCCAAAATCTGAGGGATTCGCAGTTTGCTGATGACAACATTCAGCTTCGCCTTGTTGAGGTAATTATTTACCTTTTTCTTTTTTAAAAAAAAAAAAATTATGATTATTATTTGCTTCTTAGCTTATTTTTATCTATTTATTATTATTTGCTTATTTGATTCTGGATTGTTATTTGCTCTTCCTCTCGCCTTAGGTAGATGAAAGCAGTGAGTTTTTGCCTTTGGTTTATGATCCTGCTAGCATCTCTGCTTATTGGGGGAAACGCCCTCGTGCTGTTGCTACTCGGATTGTCCAGTTGTTATCTGTAGCTGGTGGTTTTCTCTCACGAATTGCTTTGGATATTGTCAACAAGAAAGTGAAAGAGGTCAACTTTTGCATCTCATTAACTAATGCTTCATGTTCCATTGTTCAATTTTAACCTTTACTTTCTGTCAATCAGAATGAGGTTGCTAGAGCAATCGAATTAAGGGATATTGTCACCTCTTTGGGTCCAGCATATATTAAACTTGGGCAGGCACTGAGTATTCGACCTGATATATTGTCACCTGTTGCAATGACTGAGCTGCAAAAGCTTTGTGACAAGGTAAACTACTTGACATTTTCTCCTCCATATTTTTATTTTTTGGATTGACATTGAAACATTCTTATTAAATTACTTTTTTTGATCTCTTATTATAGTTAGGTGCTCTGAACGACTTGTGAAGATATTAAATAAATAAATAGTTCACCAAAAGAAAAACATTTATGATTTGTTGGACATGGCAATTATATTAAAATCCCTTTCGACACATGTTGCCCCATGTTTAAGAATCAATGGCCTAATCATGAACATTATTTGTTTTGAGTGATGTACTGGAACTACTATCACAATTTTATGGAAGGACCAAAAAACTCTTAATGAGGTATGATAACATGTCCAGTTGTTTGTTCTATCTTGATTGTCTTGTGGTAAAATCTACAATTGAGAGGAAAAAGTTAAGCACAAATTACCCGTATAAAGAAGTAGAACTTTATATGAGTTGGCTTGTACAGGTTGAAGAAGTAGAAGAGATGGAATAAAATCAAGCCTTGTATGGTCATGGATTATTCAGATATAAAGTAGTAGAACTTATTGATGTCAAATTTGACAAAGTATTATCACTGCAATACAGACAAATACACGAGATGTTTTATTTCTTCAGTATGTCCACTTGATATACATTTTTGGTCTTGATATTAAATAAAGATGGTAGTGATATTAGGAACACCAATAAAGTGGAAATGCTAGCATTTGAAAAGTATAGATGAGACAAACCTTCCAAGAAAAGCAATTAGATCCGAGATGAATTTTTTTCACTTTCTTATTTTCAGTCTGAAGCCCGTGGTTGATATGTGGAATGTTTGTCTAATGAATTGGCTCTTTCTTTAATTATGTGAAATAACGTAGAAGATGGAAATATTGCAAACTCTATTGGCACCTTTCTGGCCCATAATGTCTTTAATTTCTTTTCATTTTTTCTTTTCTTTTTTTAAAGGAAAATTTTCTGTACTTTTGCTTTTAGTAGTTGTACTTTGTGATGCCTCCATATTATCGTGAAGATTGCAAATCTTAAATCTTCTTCAATTCCACATTTATATTCTTTTGAGGATTTGGCTTCTATATATGATTTATGGGTGGTGTTTAATCCGTCTGCATACCTTGATCCTTAAATACTTGTTGAACTCTGGAAAATATAATATTATTATTACAAACAACACTGCAAACAGTTGTTGGAAAAGGAAAAGATGAAAAGGAAAGGAAATGTTAGAATTATTTGCCATTATTAGTGTGTTGCAAGTTTTGCTTGATATTGTCCATGTCCAATTTAGTTTAGGTCACTACTTAAAGCTGATATCTTTCTGATGATATATGAAGGTTCCTTCATTTCCAGATGATGTAGCAATGGCACTTATTGAGGAGGAACTAGGTCAGCCTTGGCATGAAATCTATTCCGAACTTTCTTCTTCTCCGATTGCTGCCGGTAGGCCTATTTGTAATTATATTATTAGATTTTGAGTGCTAAAAAAAAAAATTCTTTTTACTACTTTCAGTATTTCAGTGCTCCAAAATTTATTTGATCTTGTTCTGAATATATATGGCAGCATCTCTAGGACAGGTATATAAAGGCCGGCTAAAGGAAAATGGGGATTTGGTGGCTGTCAAAGTCCAGAGGCCTTTTGTTCTTGAGACGGTGACAGTTGATTTGTTTGTCATAAGGAACCTTGGTTTGGTTCTACGGAGGTTTCCTCAGGTTTTATTTCATAGAAAATAGACTTATAGTTTTTATCCAAAACAATAGTTGACTAGTAGCCACTTAACATCTCTCCGTCCCTCATATTTTTCATTTCAGATCTCTATTGATGTGGTTGGACTGGTTGATGAATGGGCTGCTCGTTTTTTTGAGGAGTTAGATTATGTCAATGAGGGTGAGAATGGAACACTTTTTGCTGAAATGATGAGGAAAGATCTTCCACAGGTGAGTTTTAATGACTTTTGATGGTGTAGCTTTATTATGACTTCGAGCCTGATGTTGTATTGGATTCTTAGTCAATCTTGTTGAGTTTATTTTATTATAAAGTTACCTCTGAATGCATGACCACAAGTTATAAATTTTTAATACCTTGTCAATAGATATGATCTTAAAGGTATTCTTCCTTAATGAGATATTGAAAAGAACTTTGTATTCATGGAAATAATCAAATAAAATATCTAGAATGTCCCTACAGTTCTGCAAAAGGCTCCCATGATTCATCTGCAGTGCTTATTTATACTAAAATTCTTCAAATTTATTAGTTTATTCAGAAAGATAAACATCTGCTGATACTGATAGGAATGTGATTTTGCTTGTGTGATGATCTTCCTTTTTACTGTTTTCTCAGAATATTTTTGAGACTTTCATTTTAAAATCCAAGGCATTACACATATATCAAATCATTTCAGTCATGCAACTAACTGTTTCCTTTACTTTTATGTCTTGAACCTTGTAGTATGTCTTCGTAGATCTCCAGCCTTTTCAAAATTGGAAGTAAATATCATTCTTTGTTTGAGGATAGCAGATGTCTAAATTTATCTATGTGGCAGTTAGATTTAATTCCTAAAACGGCAATGTATTGAATGGATATTTGTTTGTTGATATTTTGTTATCTTGATATCGTGACTGAGAGATATTGTATAATCTTTCCTCTGTATTCCAGGTTGTTGTACCAAAGACCTATGATAAATATACTTCAAGAAAAGTCCTTACCACAGGGTGGATTGATGGGGAAAAGTTGTCACAAAGTACAGAAAGTGATGTTGGTGAACTGGTTAACGTTGGTGTTATATGCTACCTTAAGCAGGTAACTCTGCAGCTACATGTTGTGCAGCTTCTAACCTTGGTGACACATTGGAATAGATTCTTTTCTGCCTTTATATAAGTGAAATACTTTCATTTCCTTTCTGTTATTCCAAAGCCAGGCATGACTTCCCTGTGGCTTTCCCTTAAGTTTCCTTATTTTGCCCATGTGTATGGTGATGCTATACTCAGTCACTTTCCACATTGCAAACATTATGTGGGTGTTCAACCTGCAAATCTTGTCTTCAGGAGAAAAAAAGAAAAAAAGAAAAAGGAGAATAGTATTTACTTCTCAAAGTATTTTTGCAGTAGCACTATCTTATGCTTGAAAACAGAAAGGATGACCAATGATTTTGACTTTCATGCTTATTTTGTGGTTACCATTTTGTATTTAGTGCTTGTAAGTGCGACTAAGCCGTGCTATCTAACCTGTCTAGGGATGTTAGACCTTTGTTTTGTTTTGAGTTATTCGTTAGTCCAGCTTGGACAAACGCATAATCCTATTCTCTAATTTTTATGTTGTTTGAATTGCAGCTGCTTGATACTGGATTTTTCCACGCTGACCCACATCCTGGAAATTTGATCCGTACCCCAGATGGGAAGCTAGCCATACTTGACTTTGGTAAAAACCTATTCCTTAAGTTATGTGGTGAACAAACTTTTTTCTTCACGGTTAGCAGCATCCCATATATAGTCTTTTTTGAATTACTCTTTTGTATCTGGTTATGCGTTCTTAATCTTTTAGCTTACATAGGTTAAATATTTGTTAGTACTCTTGATATGAACCTTTTTTCTCATCGATTGACGGAGAGTTGGAGTACTTTGTTCCCCTTTTTATTATTGCAAATTGTTTATCATTGGCCTATTTAGTATAAAGTATTAGAAAATGCTTGTCATTTTTCTCCTTAATATTTTTTTTTCTTATAAGAAACATGAAACAGCTTTTAATATTAAAGGAGGTAACAAAGATGGTTAATTAGCAGTTCATCAAAGAATACCTAAACTAACAGTCAATTTGTTTAAACTAGACTGGCACCTTTTTTCTCTTGTTCTCATTATATAAGAATCCAAAAGGATGAATAACTCTCTTTATTTTTTTTTATCGAAATAAATAAATATAATAAAAGCATCAAGCAACCAGTTCAATTCAGTTGTATGAGAATTGGTTAAAGCTATTATTATAGCAAATTAGAATAATGATGTAGGGCAAGTTAGAATAAAATTAGGAATTTTATTTGATTTTTAAGGATTTAAGGAAAATATAGACTTTTGCTATTATTAAGGATTTTAACTTTCTAAATTGGGAAGAATCCTAATTGGACTTATTTTCATAAATTAATAGTCTTCATAGTTTCTATAGATTTGTTTTTATTATTTCTAGTTAAGTTTTATTCGATTTCTATTTTCTAATAGGAATCTATTTCCTAGTCAAAGTATGTTTTTAGACACTATAAATAAGTGTTTTTAGTAGTTTTATTTTTTAGACTTAGACTTGGTATTGTTGAATTTTTTATCTTTTTAATAAAAGATTATTTCTCCCTCAATTTCTTTTATTGTTTTCCCCTTTTATCTGCTATTATTTTCCCCCTTTCTTAATTGTTATTTGAGGAACCTTTCTCATGACGTTAGGCCTGGATGTACGGCTGCTTCTTTTTATTTACTTATTATTTTTTCATTTTTTTTAAAGCTAATGATTAATAATTGAACAAAGATACCCCATTCTTTGTATTTCTGTTCTCTCTCTATCATTTCTCCTTCCATCTCTTCTGTTTCCCTTGCCCTCTCTTTATTTCTAATTTCTGCTCTTTCCTTCCTTTTTCCATTTCTATATCTCTCTCTTCTTTCTTTCCTACATCACCCATTGCCTTGTCCAATCTGTGCATGAAGACTTTGAATGTATAATTTGGTGTGTATGTGTCAAATAAGAGAATCATGTTTCCTTGGAATATTGCAGTGGGTGGCCCGATGAACTAGATCCACATATGCAAATAAATTATACGTTGTCTATGAGGAATTATAATTAAGTAATGGTTGTTGCTTTCCAGTGAGCAACTACGTGTGGGTGCCTGTAATGTATGATATTGATTGCAGGAATCACCTTGCGAATGTGCAAGGATAAGTATGTATATTTCAACCAGAAGCAAAGATCTCTAGCTGGCTCCTTGATACGTTGTGGCTTGCTTATGAACAATTTAATATTCTTTGCCAGTTGTCAAGTACCATTAAATTAGATTCTGAAGCATGCTTTTGGTATGACAGGTCTAGTCACGAAATTGACTGATGATCAGAAGTATGGAATGATTGAAGCAATTGCTCATCTTATTCATCGGGATTATGGAGCTATAGTCAAAGATTTTGTCAAACTTGGTTTCATTCCAGAAGGTGTTAATCTGGAACCGATCCTGCCGGTCCTGGCTAAAGTTTTTGATCAGGCACTTGAAGGTGGAGGAGCCAAAAATATCAACTTTCAGGAGCTAGCATCTGATTTGGCACAAATAACATTTGATTATCCCTTTAGGATACCACCTTATTTTGCTCTCATAATTAGAGCAATCGGAGTATTGGAAGGTATTGCTTTGGTGGGAAATCCTGATTTTGCAATTGTAGATGAAGCATATCCATATATTGCCCAGGTACGAATATTTAACAGCTCTGTATGAAGATTTGCATCCATTTTTTAAATTTAGTATTTTTGGAGACATGCATGGATGCACATGCTGTTACAAAATTATATCGGTCGGAGGTCCATTAGATGGCCCTTTAGCATTTCATTAAGCCATGTGTTATTTGTAGAGTGATAACTACAGCCTGTTCAGTTTTAATAGTTTAATTCAAGAGGTTTACAAGTTAACATAACCGAAACATCGAGTGAGAATTAGATAGAACATTGACTTTGAAGTTAATAATGTGTTTTAATGCGTGTCATAATTCTTGGTAAGAATTGAAACTGAGATACTGTTCACAAAGTTTTAAGTCCTTGAATTATTGCAACTAAAAGATAAAACATGTTAAAATTATTTCAAAAAGTCTAAAGCCTATCAATTTTTCTGTTTAATAATAGTTTAAGGTTACTAGTGGTTGATTAGTTTAACTATATAACTTTCATGTACCATTTAGGTTGGAGAATTTGATGTAGGATAGGCGTATAATTGATTTAGGATTATTTTAGTCATTTAGTTATTTTAGTATTTTTAATTGATTTAGGATTATTTGTCATTTAGTTATTTTAGTTTTCGTAATTGATTTAGGAAACTGTCTTTTGGGGATTTTGACTTAATTAAGGATTTTGACTTCCTAATTGGCTCATAATTCCTAATTTAATTATGCTTTTATTTTCCTGTCAAATTAGGGATTAGACTACCATAAATTTGGTCTTTCATTAGTTGTGTTTTTCAGGCTTGATTATTATTGGTTATCGATCTTTTAAATAAAGATTATTTTTCTCTCTTAATTTCAATCTAGTTGTCCCTCCTATTTCTTCTAATTCTTCTCTCTTTTCCTTCAATATTATTTGAGACTGTCTCCATCAGAATTGGCTGCATGAATTTGTGAAAACTAATGAATGACCTTATGAATACATTTTTAGATTGGTAGCGACTATGTAATATTCAATTACAACAATTTTAGTTGCCTATTTAATATTCAACTTTCCATGTTATCTGAATTTGAAGTGATGCCATCCCTTAATGGACACTGCACATGTAAACTGAAGTTTTGTTATGTTTGTTTCATTTCCTTCTACTGCCAGCGGCTCCTCACTGATGAATCCCCTCGTCTGAGGAATGCTTTGCGCTACACTATATATGGGAAGTCTGGTGTTTTTGATGCTGAAAGATTCATTGATGTTATGCAAGCCTTTGAAAATTTCATAACTGCAGCCAAAAGTGGAGGTGGAGAGAATTTAAATGGGAATATGGCTGAGCTTGGTATTTTGCAAAGTCAAACAGGCTATATGCTTCCTGCATTGTCATCAGGTGCATCTCAGCCTGCGCCGCCAATTCAAACAAGGGCAGCTTTATCCTTTCTTCTGTCTGAGAAAGGGAACTTTTTCCGAGAATTTCTTCTCGATGAGGTATTATTTACTTATTTATTTATTTTGTGTGTTAAGAAATGGAAAATTATATTTTGATAAGAAGAAGATATTACAACTATGGACCAGGTGTCTGCCTAATACAAAAGCCTCCCTCGGACCAAAAATAACAACCAGGAAACTATTCTGTATAAACCAAGAGCTCAAAAGCCCTATACCAAAAACAAAGCAAATAGGAAACACAAAAGCTAACCCAATAGTGGCCCCAATTTAAATGAATAAAGAAAAAGGTGTATCTTGGAATTCTTTGGAGACTGAAGCCCATGTTGAAGCAAAGAGATGGACTTGATCCCACAAGAGATTAATATTTTCCTCACAACCGTTTCGGAGGTATGATTATTTCTTTCTTGCCATATTACCCAATGTAGAGCTAGGACTGCACATTTTCAAACTTCTTTGGTAGACCCCTTTACCAACATTTCTGGATGAGGTAATTCTAGGTCCAACTTGCAGGAGAGGAGACTGACCTGTGAAAACTGTATGAAAAAGGGCATAGGGAATTTTTGTAAGTCTCTAAATGTTAATGAGGTGATTTTCTCTTATGTTTATAAATTAAACAGTCTGAGCGGACACTAGAAATAAATTTTTTGGGCTATAGCCAATATAAGATTCAGTCATAGAGGTTACAACAGGAAAAAGTTGTTCTTTGCATGTAGTTTCTGGTGGGGTTAAGATAATCTGCCTTGCCATGTCCTCTAATAGCAGTTTGAACTGAGCAAGCTCTAACCTAGAATCATCGTGAAGAGCCTCAGTAAACAACTCCTATGGTCATGCAAACCATTACATAAGATCACATAGTGACCATTGGAAGCATCTTGCAACTTGTCAAGGTAGGTTTCCCATTGCATAGAAAGAGATAACAACATGCCATTTTCAAGTTGTAAGTTGTGTTGAGAAGCAAGTATTCCTTGAATTTTCATTCGACATGATCATGAGCTGTTTTTATGTCTGCTTAAACACTGTAGAGCAGCATCTTTTATGGCATTTTAATGAACATGTTTTATATATATGTACTTGGTCAGAATGATTTCAAAAGTTCAGACACTTGTTTGTTAAAATTACTGCATTGAGGATCTGTGTACCTTTATCATGTGCTATTTGACTGATGGATTGTAGACTCCAGCTCCAATAAGAGGTGAAGGCATGAGTAAAACAGTATAAGCTTTGTACAGACATTGGGTGGTTTTTTTACGTACCTCCCTCCAATTAATATAACTCCATAGAAGTTCTAGTAAAATTCACAAAAAGCATCCCTAATTGAAGGGAGGTTTCTGACAATTGAAACCATCTAGGCCTACTTGATTTCGGATAAAAAAAGTGGGAGAGATTAGTAGTAGTAATCCAGTTAGTAATTACTTTATTGATATCATTGATCAAATTTTGACCCTGGCATTAAGAAGGTGCAACTTTGTTCTACCGACTCTCATTTTCTTCAGAATCCCTAAAGAGTTTCGCAATTATACCTTTAAACCCCAAGGTTGGGTTTATCTTTCTTTTGCTTCACTGAATCATATGCGGTTTGCCCTGGGAATGTGCCTTTTCCTTGAACAGTCATGATCGGCAAGAGTCGCAACCACTTCTTCCTTGATCCAAATAATAACGTTATCCCTCATTATTGTTCGCTCCATGAAAGCATGAAGCTTCTGCTGTACTTTGTCAATATATCATCAATTGACATTTACATAATTTATCATGTCCGAAGAATTTGAAAAGCAGTGAACATAGGAAGAGTGCATGTTTGATGTCTTCTTGAGGGGAATACATTGTGTGAGATATTGCATCATCTGGAGAACTAGCTGATAATAGCTAAAAACCAGTAACATCTTTTGTACGCCATGATACACTTTTCATTATTTTAGCCTGGATAAATTAACTGACCTCCCCTGATGTTTGAGAAAAATACACTTTCACCCCTAAGGTTTTGAAAAATATCATCAGGTAGATGTATTTATCCTTTTAGTTTCTGAATGGTAAGACTTGTCAATATATTGATTAGGTTTATTTTTCTCATCTCTACTTTTCTGTTGGGTCCATTTGTTTTGATCCTTATATGCTTATTTTTGCATTCTCTGTTCCATATCTTATCATGTAATTGTTTTAACTTTCTTTTTTTTCTCAACAATAATTGGAAGTAATCATGTTGTGTAGAATAAGCCTCAAAATTTTCTTTTGCCTGTTTTGTTTAACTTCTATTAATTTAGGATCTTATTATTAAAAGTAGTATGTAATTCCTCTATTACTTTCTTGAGGGATTATACAATTTGAATAACATTTACCTACACGAGTGTTCTCCAATGTTGGTTATTGACTTGTTTGGATATGCAATTTTTGTTTGGCATGGTGGGCAGATTGTAAAGGGCATTGATGCAGTTACAAGGGAACAATTAGTGCAAGTAATGGCTGTCCTGGGAATTGGAAATGCCAACCCAGTTTTTAGCTTGGTTCCTGCTTTGGGACCTTTTAAGCCGGCAGCATTTCTACCATCAATAACCGAGGAGGACAGAGTTATATTGAATAATGTCCAAAAAATTGTTGAGTTCTTAACTGCAGGAAGCTCAATATCAAGGACATCAAATCAGGTACTCAAAACATTTGCTCTTTTCACTCAAGACAAGTCATGGGACCCCTCTGTGAAGTAGGAACTTTCAAACTTTCGAATTATTTTGTTATTTTGGGGGTGGCTTGTCTTTGCACTAGGCTTTCTCTGTAATTGTAGTTCCCTCAGTTTATAATAAATCAACAGTACTCATTTTTTCCTTTTTTTTAGTTGAAGGGAGAACGCATTGCTTTTGAATTACTTTGTTCAGTATCCATATCACTTTTGTTTTCTGTATTTCAGCGATTGCATTAACATCAGTCTGGGCTTTAGTTAGAAAGCACTTTCTGTTTTTTCCTTTGCATACATGGTAAATTTAGCACATGTTTTTACTCTCTTAATACAGAAACTTGTATCTTATATAACAATATTCTCTTCTTCGTGGGCATTGACAGGGTGTAGATGTTGCCCGAGCTATCCAAGAACTGCTTCCTGTGCTGCCAGGCATCTCAGCCAGTATCCTTCCAGACGTGCTCAGTCGATTATCTTCCCGGATGTTAGCTCGCATAATTCGAGATTCATTTTTGTAAGCTATAAACAGCCTAACCAGTAAAAGTTGAGTACCTTACAATTGTTCATACATATGTACAAAGAATCCTCCATAAACGCAATATAATTAGTCTAACATGTATTGCATCATGCCACCAAAAACCAACCCGAAATTTCCCCTGCTTTTGATACTGTAGATTTATCACTGAATGTATATGTAAGATGAGGCTTTCCTCTCGTAGGATCTAGTGGATGTTTCTTTGATCAAGAGAAATAATGAAAATTCTCTCTTTACAGGTTCTTTGTCTTCAAGCTTTTTCCTTCAACTTCTCTCTCGTGATTCATATTTAAAGCATTGTTTCTGTAATGTTTTTTAAATTTTTACCCGAAGTTAACTAGCACAACCTATATCATCAAGGGATGAAGCACTTGATGCATTTGCAGAAATAAGCACATGTCATCCATAGCAATTCGTTAGTGAAGAGTTGGGGAAGGACAATAAAATGATAAGCAAATGATAGAAATAATGTTGCGGTATCCGAGGACAAGGAGATGGTGAACATCGCTTATGCTTTTATACCGAGCTAAGCATATTGAGAAAATACAAAATAAATAAATAAATAAAGTCAAGTTTTGATAGATTATTTTAGAAATATGCAAATAACATTACAAAAAATTTAGATCTCTTAACCAATTTCAATGTTAAGTGTTGAATATATCTTCATTTCTTATATGTAAATTTAAGACTCGACAAATCTATATATTGTTTGAAAATTCAAATCTTGTTAGATATTTGTCAACCTTTCTCATATTGTTAAGTTGTCTGAAAAAGAAATTAAAGAAACAATCAAGTGTAAAGGAGTTGAATTAAAAAATAATAGGCCCAAAACTTTACTTGATTGTTAACTGTTAATTAGACAATCAAAATTTCTAAAATCTAGCCCTTTTAACACCCTTCTAAATTTGATTATTCTTGTATATGCCTCTAAAAGAAATTAAAAAAATAAAATTGTATTAAAAGAATCCTCTGAGTTAGCTATTTTTACGTTGCATATTTGAACAGATTTGTCAAATATCTCTTTGGGATATATGACAGCACTTTAATTTTTAAATTTGAATGACTTGCTCTCTGAGCTTCAGATTAATGATGCCTGTTTCACATCAGATAATGGCACTTAAATATATCTGAAAGTGGGGTGTCCTGCAGCATTGGGCTAGTGCGTTGTTAAACCAATCCAATACCATGCACCTCAAAACAGCCTTGAAGACGATGCTTTTGCCTTGCATGGCACTTGGTGTGAAGCCAACTCTGACCAGCATTACAGAGTCAGGTTCCAGTTGGGAAATGTTGCATTGCTTCAGCCAGAATCGGGGTAGCTGAAACAATGGCTTCGTGTAAACATTATTTTGGTAGAATTTTAGAAGCAACACACCATAAATGTAGTGGTGGCTCAGAATGATTAAGAACACAATCCATATTGGTCTGGTTAAGTACGGCAGGTGTCTATTGTGGTTATCATCGAAAACTACAGTCAAGCTAGGGCCATAAAATAACATTGAGAAGAAAAGTCTTGTTTATTGTTAATTATGTACAATATCTATTCATTTCAACATTTTTTCTTCAAATTATTTTTCAGATATTCAGGTCTTAAGAAAAAAGCAGAGGCAGAGGCAGTCTCTGTTCTCCAGACGCGTATGAAATAATACTCCTTTTAAGAGGTGAAATATAATGAACGCCATGAAATGCAGCAGCTCGCAGCATGTTAAGTGGCGCAAAATCAACCGAGTATGCCTTCTGAAAACCATCCAGGACGGCCATCATCATTAGATTTGCCGGTTTCCTTTCTGCTTCATATTTTTTCAGTAGGGATAACTGCATAGATATCACTAATCAAATCAGTAATTGAATCATCATCAACTACAACTAATTACAAGTAGTTTTATAGATGGTAAGACTCTCTACCCATACCAGCCTCCACCGGTATGGGTGCCAGGTCTTTTTAGACCTTATGAAAAAGACCTTATGTAATGATTGTTAAATTTATCACTCTCCTAAAAGCTAAAACTTGTAGGTATAGATTTAATATTAATATTTTAACCCTTTCAACAGTCCTCCTCACGTGCAAGGACATCTCACATGCAAGATGTGGATCTACCCTCACATGTAACCTTTTTTTTTTTTTTTTAATTATTATTGGGTCTTACACATGAGCCAAACCTCACAAGTAGCGTCTTTTTTAGGTCTTACTAGTAGGCCTATATTTTTCTTTTTTTGATTTGCATCGTGGGCAGTTCGAACCATAGACCTTAGCTCTAATACCATGTTACTAAATTTCATCTCATTTTTTATATATTAAATCAACACATAATACACATATATATACAATCTCAGTTAAGAAGCTAATAACTCACACCTTAAATCACTCCTATGATTATCTCATATGATTCTGTTAACAACTCACACAATCCCTAAGATTATGATTACAGCTAAAAACCGTGTGAGGCCCCCATGATACCAAACGTGAAATTAGGAGCTGAAGATGGAGAGTTGTAAGCTGATCCTGAAAGGTTCAGGAAGGTAGTTAAAAAATTAAACTATCTCACAATAACTCATCCTGATATTGCTTTTCCAGTGAACGTTGTGAGTCAATTCATGTCATCTTCTAGAACATCTCATTGGGATATAGTAACTCATATATTGAGATATCTTAAAGGAGCTCCTAGGTGTGAGATTTTATATAAAGATCATGGTTATTGTAGGGTTGAGAGTTTCTCGGATGCTAATCTGCCCCCTCTGGACCGACGTTCTACTACAAGGTACTATGTTTTTGTTGGAGGCAATCTTATTTCTTGGAAAAGTAAGAAAAAAGTGTTGTAGCTCGATCGAATGCAGAATCTGAATATCGGGTTATGACACAAGTGACTTGTAAACTTATATGATTACATCACTTACTTGGAAAGATTGGGATTGAGAAATCACAATCTATGAATTTATGATACAATAACCAAGCAGCCATTCACATTGCTACTAATCCTGTATTTTATGAGCAAACAAAACATATAGAGGTAGATTGTCATTTCGTTTGTGAAAAGTTACAATAAGGATTGATTTGTACCAAACATGTCCGAACTAGTGCTCAACTAGCAGATGTGTTGACTAAAGCCATGACTGGAAACATAATGAATCTCATTTGTAACAAGTTGGGTATGATTGGTATCTATGCTCCAGCTTGAGGGGGAGTGTTATGAGCTGTGAACACAATCTTAGGGATTGTGTGAGCTGTTAGCAGAATCATAAGAGATAATCATAGAAGTGATTTAAGGTGTGAGTTATTAACTTTCTAACGGAAACAATAATCTCGTGAATATATATATGTGTATTATGTGTTGATTTAATATATAAAAAATGAGATGAAATTCATTAACAAGGATGAAGAGTGGAAGGAAATTGGTCTTTCAGGTTTTGTATGATGCTGCATAATAAAATTAAGATCTGTCATTATATTCTAGCCACTCCTAGGTCTGGACTCAATGCCTACAAGGAGCTTCTATTAGAAAACACAATCATATAAATGGATATCGAACAAGCTGCAAGCACACCATGCAGCTCAAATCTCAATCTCAGGCTCCTACTTAGTTTATTTTTAAGAAGCCATTTGACTCGGAAGCTAAAAAAGGTTAAGTAAAGACCTATACAATAGCAATTACGCTCTAGCATACCTCCTAATTGGTAAAGCACGTTGATCAAAGACAACTACAAACATAAGTAAAACCATAACTAGAAGCCAAATACCAACACAAACACAACTTGACTAATGTACCAGGGGATTCAAATACAAGTCCACTTCAGCTAGACTTCGATAAAAATATAAGTAACCACTTAGTTTAGCTGTTAATTATAACTATAATACTCAAGCTCTTAAGCTTATACCAATGAAACCTAATTATTAGATTGCCAAATAGTTTAAAAATTATTCAGAAAGTATATGCAAAGGACAATGTTTACCTCCCAAACAACTTCCTATTCATTCCAGAAGTTTTTAACAACCATATTTAAACTTTGTGTGACCAAAGCAAGTTCTCCCCAATGGTTATCTAAGTAATGTTTGATGAGGCAATAAATAAGCAATATGATATCTGAAGAATGTGAGCAGATCCATTTATATAGATTAAAGAAAATGAAGTAAAATCCAGATCACGTACCTCCCCAATGTCCATGCCTAATGCAATACCCTTGGCAATCGTTCTACAAAGGGCAAATGAATCTCCAAAACCCAAATTAACTCCTTGACCAGCCAAGGGATGAACAGTGTGTGCAGCATCACCAATTAGAACTACACGCTTTGACACATAGTCATTAGCATGCTTTAAAGACAGTGGAAACACCATTCTTTCAGATGCCAACTTGACCACTTTTGGTGGTACCTCAAAGCATTCATTAGCTGATATAGTTACATCACTTCTAAGCCAAGAAAACATGTATGCACCACTCCATGAGCTTGAATTAGGACGAGGACCATATCCATAATCAAGAGCATGATTTACAGTTTTCACAAAATCATCCTCATCCATTGATTTACAGTCTGTTGAATCTTTTGGGTTCATACTCCAAACAATATTGCTAAACCTATCACCCATTGGCAAAAGTGCAATTGGACCGGCGGGTAGAAACCGTTGCCATGCACAATCATTTTCTTTAGCATGTTCTACTGTACAGATAACAGCATTCTGTGAGTAGTTCCATCCTGTTGTTTTAAATCCAGCCAATTCCCTAACTCGTGACTTTCCCCCATCAGCTCCAACCTAAAATGAATGTCATGTAATTTGTCAAAA
>JANKKB010028640.1:0-15898 GCA_026225775.1 Bursera palmeri | reverse complement strand
CATAACTAATGTACCTTTTAGGTCCCCCTTAAGATAGGTTGGAAGGCATTTTTCTTAGTACTTCACCAACTCAAAGGAGGCTTTCACAAGTGCCAAACTGCCTATCCGTCCTTATTCCATAACTTCCACTATACCGTGAACAATTACCATTCCAACTGATAAATCTAAAAATTAAAAATAATGTTAACTTGTATCATAAAAACAATATAAAAAGACTAAATATATATATATATATTCTTGTTATAATAATTATTAATGTCTCTTGATTATGTGTCATGGCTATCCATAAAAATAAGGCATTAATTGTAAAAAAATCTGAATATATATTCCGCCCCAGCATCGGAAATGAAACCAAACAATTCGAACACAAATTGCGAAAAGTCTTCCCCTTGATCGGCAGTTTCTACTTCTTTGATTGAACAAGTCTGCCAATGCCATTGCAACCTACAAAACTCAGACACGTCTCCTCGTCCCCCCATCACTCGTGCCGCCCTTCTCGCCTCGCACGTGCCAACATGCCACGAGCATTACGCCCTCATTCCCATATATAACACCATTCCCTCCGCTCCTTCTTAAACCTCTCCATCCCTCTCCTCTGCTCTTCTTAGCCATTCTATAACGATGCAAGCTCCCATTGAAAATGCTACTCCTGCAGAAACAGCTGCACTTCCAAGGGGAGTTCCCCAGTTGAAAGATGAGTTAGATATAGTGATACCCACCATCAGGAATCTTGATTTCTTGGAGATGTGGAGGCCTTTCTTCGAGCCATACCATCTCATCATTGTACAAGATGGCGATCCTTCCAAGACCATCAAGGTTCCTGATGGTTTTGATTATGAACTCTATAACAGGAATGATATTAACAGGATTTTGGGTCCCAAGGCCTCTTGCATTTCTTTCAAGGACTCTGCTTGTAGGTGCTTTGGCTACATGGTCTCCAAGAAGAAGTACATCTTCACCATCGATGATGATTGCTTTGTAAGTCCTTGCTTTTTTTTTTTTTTTTTTTATCTGGGGTTTTGTTTCTTGGCTANATCGATGATGATTGCTTTGTAAGTCCTTGCTTTTTTTTTTTTTTTTTTTTATCTGGGGTTTTGTTTCTTGGCTATAGTTTTGATCTTTCTCTTGTTTTATGTTTGCTAGATCAAAAATTTTGTTTCTTGGTTAAAATTTTGATCTTCTCTGTTTGTTACCATTTTGATTTGATTGGTTGTGGGGACGGATTATTCATGCAGATTTCATCATGTTTTTAAAAAAAAAAAAACTTTAATAAGCGTAGTGTTATTGGTGCATAGGTTGCCAAGGATCCAACAGGCAAACCAATCAATGCACTTGAGCGGCACATCAAAAACCTTCTCTCCCCTTCAACTCCCTTTTTCTTCAACACTCTGTATGACCCCTTCAGTGAAGGTGCAGATTTTGTCCGTGGATACCCTTTTAGTCTCCGTGAGGGTGTCCCAACTGCTGTTTCTCACGGCCTCTGGCTAAACATTCCAGATTATGATGCACCTACGCAGCTTGTGAAGCCTCTGGAGAGGAACACTAGGTATGTGATTAGCTTCATAATCATGAGAATAAAAATCTTGATTAATTAAAGTGATTCTCAATATCATGCTTACAATTAACCAGGTATGTTGACATGGTTTTGACCATTCCTAAGGGCACCCTCTTCCCCATGTGTGGTATGAATTTGGCATTCGACCGTGAGTTGATCGGCCCTGCAATGTACTTTGGTCTCATGGGTGATGGTCAGCCAATTGGACGCTATGATGATATGTGGGCCGGTTGGTGTACCAAGGTTTGTTATATTTCATTTGCTTAGATTTCATTTATATGATTTTTTACACTTTGTTAAGACAATTATATGAAAATAAACTGTATTTGTTTCTGATTGTTTAGGTGATATGTGACCATTTGGGATTGGGAGTGAAGACAGGTCTACCTTATATCTTCCATAGCAAAGCTAGCAATCCATTTGTGAACCTTAAGAAGGAGTACAAAGGCATCTTCTGGCAGGAAGAGATCATCCCATTCTTCCAAGCTATCAACCTTCCAAAGGACTGCACCACTGTGCAAAAGTGCTACATTGAACTGTCCAAGCATGTCAAGGAAAAGCTTAGCAAGGTAGATCCCTACTTCGACAAGCTGGCTGATGCCATGGTCACATGGATTGAAGCTTGGGATGAGCTCAACCCAGCTGGAGCTAAGGAGCCTAATGACAAAGCCTAAGTAGAGATTTTTTTTGACAGCGGATGTCATTAATTGGTTAATAGTTTTTAGTCGCCGTATGTTTAATTTTTGTGTTTCTTACGTACTTTTTTCAACCAATTTGTTCCAGTGCTTGGATATACGGATTGGTGGGGTGTAGTTTTATTTACTAAATTCATGCTACGAGCTTACAGCAATAAAATATTTGATTGATACACCATTAATTTTGACTGTTACTGTTTGTTTTGTTGGAAAAAATATATGGATGTGATGATGATAGCTAGTCCATCAGAAACAAAAATTTATGGAGTGAGTGGACTCTTTGTTTGCCTCTTCAACTTTTTTTAGGCTTTTATGTTAGATTTTGAATTTTGAACTGAAAATGTCAATTGATACATAGCATATGCCTCCCCCTGCAAATGGGAAGTGGACCAACGACATGCCTCGATTGGGGAAATAGGTTCATAGCTTGCCACTAATTCATCTTTGAAAATGCTAATATAGGCTTAGCTGGCTTGTATACGAGAAACAGAAATTCTGTCTTGTTTGCTAGCGTTCTTCAGAGGCTGCTGAGAGCCTGGAAGTTTCATAGAATCTCCAGATTTCTATTCTTGTTCAAAAAATGAATATAAAAGGAACTATATACTACAATATCATCATTGACTAAGTTGAGCTGGACTAACTGACAAAACCAATACTAACTAATTAACTAACAATCTGAATTGTCTTTGCTTAGCTGGATCACAACCACTAAATTATTCGTTTTACTCTTCCCTGGAAACTGAACTCTTCAAAGTTTAATACTTGTAACTATTTCTGCAATTGAAGATGATGGCTTTGGATTGGCAGGTCTTTTTGAACCAAGGCATGAAGATCCAGAAGGTTATTAGGAGTGAAGAATCACTAAGGATTTCTGAATTGAAAAGGCTAGGTTAAATACCTACTTGTGCATAGAAATGGACAGCCAAATGAGTGTTTTTTTCAAACAATTCTTGGCAATATGTAAGCAACTTGTCGCTACTCACATTATCTTTTTAAAGCGTTTGCCCTGCAGTTGCAGCCAGAATATTTGCCTCTCAAGAGAAAATGCAAATTATCAGTGCCAATCGAGATGGCAGTGGAGAAAAAATTAGAAAAATCTCACAAAATCTTCCCCTCTTCTTACCATAACCATTGGCTGATTACTTCTAACAAATTACTTGATTTTCTACACCATCAGTATCTCCAGCCTTATATAAGAAATGCAAGCAAAGAGTAAAATCTAATGTCTTGGTCCTCTTGGAATTTAGTCTAGGAACAACGCTAGGACGAGAGCAGTATGAATCTATTTTTTTTTAATTTTTTTTATTAGTCAAGGAATCAAATATTATCAAACAAAAATCTTATTATATATTAACCTCAAATAAATGTCTTATAATACATATTCCAAAACTCAAAACTGCCAAAATTTTTCTTCTAGATTACCAAAAAATTGCTTCACTTCGGAAATTTGCTCTGAATGCGATCTGCAGACTGCAGTATGCTCCCAAAGGAGTTGTAAGAAAGCTCTCATCTTCCTCTCTCACAAGTCAAAGCAGCCAATCAGGTTGAGTGACAGAAACAACTTAGTTCACGCACTTAAGCCCGGATCCTCTTTCTCCTGATGCTTGGGATCCTCTTTCTTCTGACGCTTGGCATCAGGCTCTTCACCGTTTTCATGGTTAAGATGTCCATTTACTGCATCTGGACCCAAAAGAGAAACATGCTTGCTTGTGATTTGTCGACCTGCTCTGAGCTTCGGGCCCCAGTGCCTTTCAGGATTTGGAAGGAAGCGAGCAACCTTCTTAGCTTGAGCCTTGCTAAGAGATGCAACAGCACGGGCAAAATTGACCTGTCCAAAAGAATGAAACAAGACAATATCTTTTAGCTATGCACCACATTTGCTTTGCAAGAAGGGATTAAATGAGATAAGAATTAGCAAGACAACACATAAGTGCATACACGTACGCAGAGGCATGCATGGAATGCAAATATGCATTGCACTCTGCACGAGTACATGGTGAGTGTGAAGTTGGTCTACACAACCAGAAATGAAAATTATTTGCATGAATGAAAAACTTAGTTGGTAAACGTACTTGAAGGGTTGGTTCTTTGGCCAGTATGACACTTGCTGGTTGATCAGGTGGTTGAGCTTTTACTGGATGATTTTTGACCTACATAGACAAGAAACATTAATAAAATACATAAAAGTATCTTCAAACTAAATTAACTCACATAACTATTGGTGTATAATATTTATATAGTAAGAAGCTGCCTGATATGATTAAAATGAAATATCAGTTCATAAAACAAGTTGCTATGGATAGTTGATTCAAAAGTTACAGAAAAATAATCATCTGCTACCTCAATCAATTGTCAAGTCAGTTGAACCCTCTTGAGAATATGCATAAGCAGCAAAAGAGTCTGAGGTTGGAAGGTAGTCCTTACCCAGGCACGCATTATGTCCCAAATGACGTCCATGGGAGCATCTGACTTCAGCCCCAGTGGATTCACATGGGTTCCAGAAATCCGATATCCTGCATTGATCACTGCAGAGCGGAAAATTACTGCTGAAGGAGAAGTGCATTTTAGTGTTGAACAGAGGTTGTGGAGACTCACATAGAGGGGAACATCAGGCAGCTCCTGCAAACGTTTGAATAAGAACATGAGCATCCATATTGACAGATTATCTTCATTGGGAATAAGATTTTAAATTTTGAGCAGAGGTATTTAATTTCTCCAAAAAGCCACAAATAGGACCATCTGACAACTTCATAACTCAGACATCCGCCTGCCATACTCTAGTAAGTTTTTAAGAAAAATTAGCTCTCATACTTCTTAAACCTAATTTGGCAATTTTTTTCTCAGTTTTCTAAACAAAATGACTAGAATGCTCTAGAATGGGCAAATATATCAGATTATTCATCATAAGAAATAGTGATGGCACAATCATGTTAAGCTTCTAAGGAGAATTTAATTACAAAACAGATCTTCTAGGAAAAGAAAAATCTCTTAGAAATTGAAAGTATATATGATGGGGATAATTACGCTATATTCTCATGGAAATGTGTATCACTAATCAATCATCAGGCAAAAAAGCAACCAGCAAAAAATATAAGTATTTATGATAATATTACCAATGCGAGTAAGACCATGCAAGTGTTAGGCAAAGCATTTAAATTTCTAGTAAGCTTTTAATATTCTATTAAGTAAAATCTTTGACAATGGGGAAAAAAGACAAAAGATACCATATAAAATAATACAGGATCTTATTCCCTCAATTCAGAGGACAAGAATGCTGCTAAAAGAAATTCCAAGACCTTCCATCAGTGCCAAATGCATGCATAATTACTTTACTCGTAATTGATAAGTAAACTCGGATAATTTATTGGCGGCTTTTATTCTACTTAGATGAAAAACACAATATAAGACAGGAAAAAAAGGAAAAAAGAACACCTCAGAAATTGTTGTCAACACAGCAGATATGCGATCATAAGCAGGATACCGGTCCTTCATAGATTTCACATCTGCTAGAATGGAAGCTACCCATTCCTGATCATGGATGGAAGCAGACCATATGGGCCCCCCCATATGGAATTTCTTCCCACAGTCACTGCAAACTTGAGGAACAGCAGGACCAAACCCAGGTAGATATCTTACACTGTTATTCTGAGGATGGAAGAAAAAAAACCATACTCTATCAGAACAAACACAATTTCTATTACTAAACAGAGAAACCAAAGCCATGATCTAGAATACCAACATGTTGCTCGAAAGAGAATGATAAACCTATAGATCCATCATTGAAACACTAATTTGCCAATGGCTTGCAAGGACAAAATCTTCAATATGTTCTATATCCATACTTCTTTCTTGGTTCCAAGCAATGCTTATGTCAATGAGATATGGTTTTAAGCTATAATAATCAATGACAAATCAAACACCAATCTGATTCTTGTCATTCATTGATAATCACACATGGTTTCAAGCAATGAAATGAATCATACCTTGTTGGATGCACTCCTGCATAGAGGTTGAAGATGAAAGGAATCACAACCAGTGCACTGGTATACATAAGAGAGCTTGAGGGGAGTGTTTTTCATTGCACTTGCTGAACTGCATCCAATGAGAATTGGGTTCAGTCAATGGGGCATGCAAGTATGATCCTGTTCTAATAAATATACTCATATCACATTCAATTCTATAAGTGGACCACCTACGTGTATATGCGAACAAATACTCGAACATAAAAGTTCATTTGAACAGATAAAACAGGAACAATGTATCTCTTGTATCGATTTGCATGGCTCTGCATTCAAGAAAAGAAAAAAGTAAAAATGAAAATCATTCCAGATCTAAAAGGGGGAAAAAACTCTTTATAGAGTTATAAATTACTCCAGCAGAAATCAACCTTGACTATTGCTTTTCATGATGATCCCAAAGAGATAAAAAGGTCAATTGAAAATTAAAACAGAAGCTCATAAGCCTTTTTCTTTTTTGGTGGCTCAAAAGAAAAACAAAAAATAGCAACAGCAGAACACGAAAAAAATAAAAGAGTACCTCAATGCATGCTAAGAGAATCCTCAAAGCCATTTCATGACAATATTTCCCTCTCAATGGATAAGAACCATACCTAATTCCAGAATGAGTCAAATCATAAGTCCTGAAATCCAGAAACACGTTTCTAGCAAAGGTTAGGGGACAGTAGACTTACTTGGAGTAGCAAACCTCCCCATTAGTCCCACACAGCACGGCCATATCAGTTGCTGTACACATCAACATGCCCCCATCAACAACAGATTGAACAGCAGAGTCCAGAAACACAGAAGGTGAACCATAAGGATCAAGATCAACCTGCAAAAGCATATATTATTAACAGTTAGAACACGACTCATTCTGAAAACATTATTAACATTAAGCAGTAGGGAAAATGCTTATTAATCATGAATTCTGAATGCTGCATATAAACCTTGTGGGGGGTGGTGGGGTGGGGGAGGGGTGGGGTGGGGGGTGTGTGGAATTGCAGCCGCAAATATTTTTCTTCATCCAATTTAGAGTGAAATTGACAAAACATAAATGTATTAGAGAAAATGGCAGTACACTACATGTAAATTTTCAATGTATAAAAGAGCATACGCATACCACATCAAATTCTTTTGGGTGGGTGAGCATATAAACACGAGCATCAGCAAGATGTGATTCAACTTTTGAACATGCCACTGAACCATTGAACTTTATATTTCTCCTACAAGCTTCAACAGATGCTGCAAAAAGGAAAGAACAATAATCTTCTGATATATGGAAAATGTTGTAGAATATGAAAAATACCAAATCACCATATGGATAACTCTCCGAATGTCATAACAAAACAAAAGCACAATAAAAAAGCAGATGTGCATATAGGCGTATATGCTTGTGTAAATGAATTTGTACGTGCATAGCAATCAGAATCTACATGCTTTTCTTTAGGTCCACTTTGTGTCAATAAAGGAGCAACTTCTTTTATCAAAAAAATAACAACAACGAAAATAAAAATTAGATAAATAACGAAAAAAAAAATAGCATCTTCTATACGATATTGAAAATCACCTTTATCATTATCTACGGCCACAACTTGACCAATTCCTTCTACTTCACGAGCATATCTGAGAGACCTTAATCCAGATGCTGACAAAGCCTGTGAATTCACAAGTGAAAAAAAAAAAAATCAGTTATAATGAAAAATATCCAAACCTGAGAATTAATGATGTTTCATAGCAAAAGAAGTTCATATAAAAACCTCAAGAACTCTTGGTGGCTTTAGTTCACCATGAATTTTTCTCTCAGTGGTCTTGACCAATTCCTCTGAAGTGCCACATGTTTCATCTTGAGATATCTCTTCAGACTCTTGAGTTTTTCCATTATCAAAAAGAGAGTCATTAGGAGCTTTTTCCATAACAGAATCATAAGCCTCCTTCTCTGACGCCTTTGGTGCTGATGTTTTTTTAGTCAACATAGCTTCGTGCTCCTGCTTGCGCTTGCATATGAATGCCCTCAGGACAGCAATGGATAGGTCCCTGTTATTAACCTGATTATAGAAAAGAACAACAAATAATTTTACTGAAAAATTCACAATCAAGGATAGCATAATTAATCTTCCAAATGGTTTGACATAAGTCGAGAGATGTTTAACTTAAACTCATAATAATTATCTAAAATAAGAAGAGACAATTGCTTCAGGAGCAAACTAACAAAATTTATAAATCTTGCTGCAAAAATAATAAGCACAAACTCCCGAGTTAGCACTCTAAGCATTCCAGGCAAACTGTTCCACAATAAAACTATTTCTATTAAAAAATTTCAACTACCAATCTCACGATGAGCCGTGATTAGAAGATAACATTGGTTAGTAAGGTACCGCCACACAGTATAAGAAGGATGCAATGCCCAACATAAGTATGATTTTGTTTGACATGAGGGTTATCCATCTCTTCCCATGAAAGTATCTACTATAATCCCCTTAGTGATTATGAATGTATCAACAAGACCAATTGAACCAATAAATGTTGTTCACTATCCACAAAGCATCCTACTCTTTAGATAGAACAATGCTAGAGAAGTTTCCACCAATGTGAAATATTAGAAGACGAAAGAAAATAACATGTGATCGAGGACATTTCAATTCTTGATACTGGGCCGATAAGGAAACAAAAACAAAAACAAGAAGAGAAAAAGATGTACACAGAACGAACTTCAAAACCTATTATTGCCATATCTGAAAAACTTAGAACTTCGGACAGAAACTTCTAAAGGTTCAAATCAACGTGCAGAGCTCAGTTATGCATAATACAGGAATGTAAACATTAATTTCATTGCTTAACCTAAAACATCCTAGAACCAAATAGACAGAACACTTCGCTGTACGGCAATGGCCAACAGAAAATTCACTTCAACAATCACAACATACTCATAGACCCATCAATAATTTATATTCAAAAGCCCCCACCAGGGACTTCTCCACCCAGAAATCTCAATATCAAGCATTACCCACCAAAAATAATTACCAATAAAAATCACAACTTGAATGGAAAAACCACCAAAAGATAGGATTTTGGCACCTGGGTTTTGTTGTAAAATACTTCATTCTTGGCGTGCATAAGAATCTCGGCCTCTCCTTCTCTGATGATAGTGTAATCATTAAGATCCTCCATCGCTATTGCTGTTGCTATTTCCTCTTTGTCATGCACTACCAGCTTCTAGGTTTCTACTCTTCGTTTCCTTCTTTCTCCAACTTGATGTTTACTACCAAAGAGGCAGACTGCAAGTAGAAGAAGAAGAAGAGCAAAAACCCTTGCCCTGCTTTGCTCCTTGTTGCCAAGAGACTCTTCTCAGGTTTCAGCGCTCCTGCGAGCAATAAGTACATAAAACTACACAACTGTACGTGCACTTATATGCATAGGCATAGCTATACTGTGGAAGCCCTATAGTAAGAATTTTTAGACAATTTGAGACTTTTGATAAACCCTAAAATCTCATCTTGTCCGGTACACGTTAGAAATTAATGGTAGGTTTTTGCTAACGTGAGCTTCGAAGAAATAGAACCGCGGGTGGAATTATAGGGTCCGGGTCGGATCTTATAGTTTATAGAAAAGAGAAATTGAAAGATTTGGATTTTGCTTTAGCAATGAATACATATGATAAGCTAGTATTTAATTCAAATTGATTTAGTAAGATCAAATATAGGTTGAATTCAAATTTAAATTTAGGTTATAATACTTTTCATTTTAGTTTCTTTGAAAGAAATACATGTGAAAATAATCATGGAAGAAAAAAGGTTTGGGAGAAAAATACTTATGATATGTTTTCAATAACATCTAGCCCCACTTTAACATTTTTATTTAAAAGAAGTTAATTTTAAATAGATATTTTTAAGTTAATGATTATTATACCTTTCATACCTTATATGTCATAATATTTTAATAAAATTTTTTTAAGTTAATTAATTATTTATTTATTTTAAATTTCATTTATACAAAAAAATATAATTTTATAATAAGATAAATCTATAAAAATATTATACATTTTTCTAATTTATTTAAACTTTCATATATAAAAAAATTATAATTTTATAATAAGATAAATCTATTAAAATACTATACCTTTCTATTTATTTATTTAGATTTTCACATGTAAAAAAGGATAATTTTATAATATGACATATCTATTAAAATACTATACCCGTTTTTAAAGTCTAAAATATTATTTATACCTTTTTTATTTATTTTGACTTTTATTTGTAAAAAAATATATATAATTTTATAATAAGACATATCTATTAAAATATTTTTTATATATATTAATTTATTTAAACTTTCATATGTAAAAAAAATTACAATTTTACAATAAGACAAATTTATCAAAATATTAAAGCTTTTTATTTATTTATTTAGACTTTCAAATTTAATATATATATATATATATATAATCTATTAAAATATTATACCTATTTTTTTGACTTATTTTGAAATTCATATATAATAAAATATCATTTTATAATAAGGTACATATAAGTAGAGCTAGATTTTACCAAAAATTCTTTAAAAATATTAGGAAATATGATGTACAAGAGTATAACAGTTATTGGTCAAAAAATATATGTTCAAAACTAACTCTTCTTAAATGGAAGTGATAAAGTGGGGGTTAGGTGTTACTAAAAAAAGAAGTTGAGTGACGGTGTTACTTAGGCTAAAAGTAGGAGGTGTGTTGTTTTTTTTTTCCTAAAAAGTTCTAAAAAAGATTCAATCTTATTTACAACATATACTTTTTCATTAGAGATTAATTATTACAACTTTAGTAGTAAAATATCAACTTGATATGATGATAACATAATAATGTCTTTTTAGTATTTATCAATAAATTTATGCATAAATAAAATGCAATTAATCATAAAAAATAATGATTGGATTATTTTGAAGTTATCCTAAATTAAAGTATTAATTTTACAAGGTCCCAATGAATATGTACCAAAAATTAAGTTAAGTATGGAAAATGGAATGAATAAACCATAAAATAAGAGTCAAAGAATGCTCTCTTTTGTGCTGGTGCAAGAACATGTAAAGCTAGCAGTCATGGGAAGAGCTTTATAGTTAAATAATATTTCTTGTTATTAATTTATTAAACTAGTTATCATGGTTAGGTTAGAGATTGCTAATAAATTTATTATCGAAGTAACCTTGATAAACTAACCATTCCCTTAACATCTCTTCTTCCCCAAAATTTTTAATGTTATTTTTGTTAGATGGGTTGAATTAGAACTAACAAATTAGGTTAATTTGAGCCCAAATGTGGCTATGTGAGATGTAAATTGGAATAGCTCATTCGCCTTAATAATTTTATTAGGAAATTCACAAGGTTAAAACAGAAAAGATTCAAATGAATGGTTAACAAGTAATGATATTTTTAATTATAATAACAATATCTAACAAGTCCATGCTGAAACTGCATAAAGGGGTCTATCATACCAACAAATCATCAAACTTGCTTTTTCATTTACAATCTTATAGCCATCTCTACCATAAGTCTTCACCATTTGCTTGGCATCGTCCATTGGGTCACAACACAAGTGCACTGGCTTGAACCCAGCTCGACCAAACCTAACGATCCACTTACTATACTTCTCATGCCTCTCATCTCTGTCTAGCCCTTCACTTGCCACAATATTTTCTATTTCTCTCCCAAACATTTCCTCTAAAATGACCCTTTCATCACTTGCCTTAGACCCAAATGTTGCATCTATTGAATCAAATATTGCACTATAATAGTGCAATCCTTCAACAAATCTATCCACTAATCTGTTTAAATTATGGTTAGCTTCTTGCTCTACTAAAAAGAAGAGCTTAGGTGACAATGATCTCACCATTGCAAGAAATTGACCCATTTGCTTGCAATCCTTAACAGTACTATCGTCCTTATTGACCCCAAAATGTGCATCCACTCTATCATCCTCAGCTAATAACGCATGAAGATTTAGTACAGATATGAAAGCTAATGCTTCTCCTGACCTAACCTTAAGCATATCTATAGTTAAATCTTTGGGGTTAGCATTGATGGGATGAAATTGAAAAGGCATGTCAAGGGCTTCCGCCTCTTTTACAAGCTTTGAGCTTAATTTGTCTAATGCATGTTTGTTGCCACTAACACAAGTGACCTTCACGTGGGGAGGCCCATGAGGTAAACTAGAGAAACTCCTGATGAGTGGTACCCAAAATTTGGGATCACAAGAACCCAAATCTATGATATGGATTACAGTTTCTGTAGTCATGATAAGCCGATGCAAAGTTCGTGCAATGATGGCATATGAAAACCCAAGAAATGGGAAGGCTAGTGAAAAGAGGGACCGAGCCCGGTCTGGCTCATATTTGGGTTGTTGATGATGATTCAAGGCCTTGTAGAGCCCTGGCCAACGCTTTACAAGCCGTATGGCAAGAGCAGAAGCAAAGCGAGCTGCAAGCCTTTGCATGGAGTCACCAGTCAAGGAGGAGAGTTGTGATATCTGGCGGAGACACTCATCAGCTCGATGGAGGTTTCCTGAGGATGCATGCTTGGCACATGTTAAGAGGAGTTGAATGAGGCTTATGCCCCTTTCTTCAGGCTTTTGCACTTCCTGTGGACTTGGAGAGGGCGACAATGCTAGGGACAATGTCACCTCGGGCTTTGATGATAGCCATGATGAACCCATCATGGTCTGTGCTAAAGCTAGAGGAGGATTAAGCTTGGGAAGGGCTTGGGGAATCGTTTGTTACTTATAGAGGAATCACTTTGGAGGAGGATTAGGTGAGAGTGCAATGGGACGTTTGCTATTGGAAGTATACAAAGAGTTCCAAATGAAAGAGTACAAACATTTGATTGGGAAGAACTGTTCATAATGGACTTTTTTGTATAAAAAATCCAAATCCAAATCAATCTATCTTGAGCTCTCTTAATATATAAACACTTGGCTTTTATGTCTTGGGTAAGATAAACATGGTCATGCTCATACATTATTACATTATTGTTATTAGTTTGTTCTCCAATCAAAATGGTTGTTTATTTATTATCTGTAGTTAAATGTTATATGGTCGACTAAAATGGCGCATCAAAATTCAAAGGTATCACATATTGCTTTGCTTTTGACACAAAGAAAAAGTCTAGGATACATGTTATTACAATATAATTAATCAATTCGTATATAGTAATTATCAAATACACATGTTATATAGATATGTATGTATACATTTTTTTCAACTCTTTTAATAAGTTATATAATGGATATGAAATATATACGTGATATGAATTTATTTAGAAGTAGCCTAGTATACCCGGATTAGGGTGGACTCTCTGAAGAACTAAGCAAACATTGGTTTAGCATTTGTTTATTGGGTTTTCTGTCCAAACCTTAATGGACTTGGCATCTACGTGTAGATACTTCACAGAAGGTAACAACGCGCAATGAAAATAAACTCCAAGCCTCGTGATGTCAGGATTCTATAACTTTATATGTTATGTCTATTATCTAAACTTGCAAGTCAATTATCGATCCTGACTCGTATCATAACGTTGAAAACAAAGAGATTTGAACTTAAAAAAGCTTTTTTTTTAAGTAGAGAGTGACCCAATTAGTTGACACACAGGCCGCCTACCATCGCGAATCTGATTGTCTATTTGCAAGAAGCTTGATTGCAACTTGCCAATGATAGAGATAAGGTCAGGCATTACAGGCCAAAGCTAGGTATGAACACGGCCGTGTGGAGGTGGGTTGCTAGCTACCAATTCAAAAGTAGCAACTTGATCACATATTCAAAACTTTGACTCAATTTAATCTATGGCCATTGCGTTTCTGATTGATGCATGAATATACATATATAAGACCAATAAACTGCATTTTAAGATTAGGTCAACGATTTGAATCTCAATGCTGTTTAAGAATAAAAACAATTAACTTTGTCTTGGTAAATAATCAAAAGTTAATGGGGTTTGTATTGGCGATATCCTATACCCATTACGTTTTGGATTGATGCATGAATATACATATAAGACCAATAAACAACATTTTAAGATTTGGTCAACGATTTGAATCTCAATGCAGCTTGAGACTAAAGACAATTAACGTTGTCTAGGTAAATAATAAAAAGTTAATGGGGTTTGTGTTGGGGGTATCTCTTAGAAGGATATTTATGATGTATTTCTTATATGCAATAAAAGATAATTTGCTTAACATTTAGATTTGTTGTATTTATAATTAAGTAGCTTTATGAGTTTAAACTTAAATTGTAGAATACCAAAGGCTCCAGCTCAAACATTAGAGTATTATTTGTATAAAGGTTTTATACATACGAGACATTATTACTTGATTGAGTTACAACTTGTTCATAATCTGGAACAAAGTTGGATGGGTGTTGACTCTGGAGGCGAAAGCATAATGAATACAAACCACGTGATATTATGGTTTAAGTGTAACGCCACTAGAAACTAAACGTTACAATTGGACAATAAAGACATGTCTATTTTTATCTTGAAATGTACCATGTATCTTGTATTCATGGACTAATTACTTTGACTCGAATAAAATGAGAGATCTATTTGTCAAATTATAGAGGGTATACTTACAAACCTATTGTCACATGAATCAAGTTTATCTTTATAAGCTTATAACTCATGTCTAAGCTTAAATTTTTAGGTAGAGTGGTTTCTCAACATGATATGAGAGTTAAAATGATCTAATAATTGCATCAATTGAAATAATGTTATATTTAATTCACTTGTATGACCCATCAAGACATGTAAACCAAGCAAATACACGTAAGGGGTGGCCACACTTATAGCCTTATAGACTTTTAGGTGAAATGATTTCTTTAACATTTATTGCATTCATTCTATAAAATTTTTTAGCTTCTTTGGACATTGTATAAGAAAATAATATATAGCTCATAAGGCCATTTTGCATAGCAGTATTAATTATACAATTCAGGGAAATTAACTCTTATTGTAAACTTTCCTTTGGATGTTTTTCCATGGAAGATCTATAATTTTTTGTAATACTACTTGTCTTACCATTGATTATAGATAAAATGAACTTTTTAGACTATACATGGCATGTTACCATTTAATTCCAATCGCGTTTGTCCCAGCATTAAAATGCAAGTATGTGTTTAACAAAATCTTTTGATCAAGTCTGCAAAACCATCCTCGGTGAAGTACCACTCCAGAGTGCTTGACATCTAGATAAACCAATGAACAGAATCTTGTGAGAAGGAAATTTTCTTCACTTCGGGATCTGGGTGATATAGATTTCAGAGACTTTTCACACAACATAATCTGAAAGGACTTTATAAAGGTTTTAACGGATGCTCTTCCGTGTGGGTTTGGGGGTAGAACAAGCTGAAAAACTTGACTTGTACTTTTCCAGTTAGTTTTTCTACATTATTATCATAACAATAGACCAATTAATACTGGTCCTCTCTAATTGCGTGCCTATTAAAAAAGATACGTGTTGTAAAACAAGCCTATTGGCGATGTAATAAAGATTAGGGATATATTTGTTATGAGCTAAATCTGAGAGACTAGAGTGATATTAGACAGTTAGGGGTGTAGCTGATATATTACAGCTAGGGGGTGTAATTGATATTTTACACCTTAGGGGTGTAATTGTAGAGGA
>JANKKB010028639.1:0-15893 GCA_026225775.1 Bursera palmeri | reverse complement strand
ATATATATATATATATTTAAATATTATTTTTATAGTAATTGATTTGTTATAATCTATGGATGAGAAAGAAAAGTTAAAAGATAGTTATTTTAATACCAACTCAATAGCTATTTCAACTAGTAGATTGTACCAAATCAAAAGCTATAAAAATAATATTTAAAATTTAATTTTAATAACTTAAACCATATATATATATTTCTTATTTAAATTACTTTCCATGAACTGATGTCACAATATGTCGCAACAAGCTGTCGACGATTGCGAAGCATATAAATAACTACCAAAACAAGCTATCTGATAACTTCAGTGCAAGAATCCACCACCATACAATCCATGTTGAATGAAATCAAGCTTACCCAAACTCACACCACCAATGCAATCAGACGGTTGACAACCAGCCCCGTATCAGTCATTCAAAACAAAGTTAAAGACATGGTTTACAGAGGATTATATGACCAAACACTTCAACTCTACAAAGAAGAGCTTCACGCTTCACGCATTTACTCCAACACTTCCATACTTCCTTCAGTCATCAAAGCATGCTGTTCTGGTTGTACCCCAAAGTCCCACCATCACTTCGGCATCCAACTCCACGGCTTGGCTCTCAAGTCAGGCTCTGATTCAGACCCTGTTACGTCTAATTCTCTTATTTCTATGTATGCAAAGTTTTCAGATGCTGAGTCAGCGTATCAAATATTTGATAAAATGCCTAATAGAGATACCATCTCTTGGAATTCCATCATAAACTGTTACATTCGAAATGGGTATCATATAAGAGCACTAGAAATGCTAAGGCAAATGTACTTACGTGGTTTTGTGCCTAAACCGGAGCTTGTTGCTGGAATTGTATCTTTTTGTGCACAGAGAGGAGACTTGAGCATAGGAAGGCAAATTCATGGACTTGTTATTGTTGATGAAAGGATTGAAGCATCAGTTTTCGTGTCAACTGCTTTATTAGATCTGTATTTTAAGTGTCATGACTCATTGATAGCTTTGCGTGTATTTTATCAAATGGAGAAAAGAAACGAGGTCTCCTGGACCGCCATGATTTCGGGATGCATTGAAAATCAAAATTTTGATAGGGGTATTGATTGCTTTAGGGCAATGCAAACAGAAGGGATTAAGCCTAACAGCATTGCTTTACTTGTTGTTTTGCTAGCGTGTACTGAGTTGAAATATTTAGCGTATGGGAAAGCGATTCATGGGTATGCTTATCGTCATGGACTTGATTCAAATCATCGTTTGTCCACTGCTCTCATGCATATGTATTGTGAGTGCACAGGAAAATTGCGTGCTGCCCGGCTTATTTTCGAAAGATCAAAGATTAAGGATCTTGTGACCTGGAGTTCAATTATCACAAGCTATTCAAGAAATGGAGACTGTGGTGAAGTTATGAAGCTTTTTAGCCAAATGAGACTGGATGGACTGGAACCAAATTCAGTTACTTTATTGGCAATCATCTCTGCTTGCACCAATCGATCTTCCCTAAGTCACGGAGTTGGAGTCCATTGCTATATTTTGAAATCTGCCTTGCATTTTGATGTCTTTATAGGGAATGCTCTAATAAATATGTATTCAAAGAGTGGCTGTCTGGCTGCTTCTCGTCGAATTTTTAATGAAATGAATACCAAAGATTTTGTGTCATGGAGCACATTAATTGGTGGTTACGGTCTTCATGGTCGTGGTGAAGAGGCATTACGACTCTTTCATGAGATGCAAGAGGGGGGAATGGAGCCAGATGCAATGACAGTGCTTGCCGTTTTATCAGCTTGTAACCATTCTGGCCTTGTTGAGGAGGCTATTTCTCTATTTAACAGTTTATTGGAAGATGCAAAAATACCATTAACTATGGAGCATTATGCTTGCTACGTTGATCTTTTGGGAAAATCAGGGAAGATAGAAGATGCATGTGGGGTTGTGAGAACAATGCCCTTGAAACCTAGTACAAAAATTTTAACCTCTTTAGTATCAGCTTGTAAGGTTCATGGAAGATTAGAAGTTGCAGAAATGTTTGCACATCAGCTTATAGAGTCAGAACCTGAGAACGCTGCCAATTATACTTTGTTAAGTATGGTTTATGCTGAATCTGGTAATTGGGTTGGTGTGGAAGATGTAAGGAGAGTCATGAGAGTAAAGAGATTAAATAAATGTTACGGATTCAGCCGAATTGACCTGGAAAATGAGTTTCCATAGAATGGCAACTTATTATTGGGTGTCTGAAGCCATTTTTCCTCCACATTTCTAAAGCAAGGGTCATGATATCACAGCAATCGGTAAATGTAATGTTATGGGGATATTATTATCCTTATACAAGTTGATCAAATCATTGGGAAAATTGGATAATTTTACGGACCCTTGAGAGTTCATCGAAACATAATGAACATCTCATATTTTGTTTTACAAGTTGTTCAACATCATAATGGCTACAAGCAATATCTGGAACTGCTATTTACGTCCAAGTCTTCTATCTTCCTCTAAGTTGAACACCAAAATTGTTATGAAAGGGAACATTATCTTGCAATTTTAATACTTATTCGCCATGTGACTGGACCGGTTTTAAAGCAATGAATAACATTTTCACTGCATTTCTGAGAGCAACTTCAAGAATTGCAACCAAGAAAAAGAGTTAAAAATAAAAAAAATAAAAAAGAAAAAATTGTGATAAGTATTCCTAAACCACCAAAATCAATTATGCCACGTCTTTCAAGAGGCATTCTTTAGGCATAAAAAAATCAATGCCCCTACTTTTACGATCATATTAACCTCATTTTCTGAAAGTTAATACAAATAATTCAATGTATCACCAGTCCACAGCATTTAATTCTTATCTATTAAAGATCATACTTATTAATTGAAAGGAGTGGCTTCATACTATCTTTTCGTTGGTGCCAAAGCAGAAAAAGCATCAAGAGGTACACATTTCGAGTTCACTATTTAAAGGAGGTATCACCTCAACACCACCCCTCCCTCCAATTTTTTTAATCTACCGACATCCCACGTAAATATAAAACTAACAAAACCCTCAAAATTTAACTTAATTTTTGTTATTTTCCATTTAAAATACGCATCCCCTAAAAATACAATACACCTTTTTTTATCTCTATTTTAATAATTTTTTTAGATACATTGTGATATTTTGAAAACTTAATTTTTATTAGATATAATATTTTTATAAGAATTTAATATCATAATATCTTATTTATGAGATAAAAAATAACTTGTAAAAGATAATTAATAAATTAATACTTGATTATATCAAAGGTTAAAATTGAAATAAATTTTTTTAATAATAAATAAATAAATTTCTAATAAATTTAAAGAGACATATTTTTATAATTTCAAGAAAAAATATAACAAAATTTCCAACTATTAAAATTTAAATAAATCTTATATAACTTAAAAAAAGTCATATTGACCTTTATATCTAAACTAATGTAATTGTATAAAATTAAATAATATAATCTATATTTATATAAGTTAATTATGAAGAAACCAATAATAGGTAGGGTTATATATCTATCTATCAAAATAATCCATATATATTCGATAAAATTAAACTAAGAAAGATTTTTTTTAAATATTCTTGATTGTTATAACTTGTCAATAAATTATCTTTAAAAAAATATATTTTTTACTAAAATTTATAATATTAATTTTAACATTTGATATAATGAATAATTAATTTATAAAATCAATAAGTTATTTTTAAATTCATAAATAAGATATCAAGATATTAAGTTTTAACAAAAATATTATATTTAAAAAAATTAAATATTTTAAATATCATGATATATCTAAAAATATTTATTAAAATAGAGATATAAAAAAATGTATATTTCTAAAGGTTACATATATAATTTTTTTTCTTTTAACAAAAGTTAAGGTTTTTAGGATACGTATTTGTTTTATACTCAGTGGTATGTTGGCTAAGCAAATAAACTTTTCGGGCCAAGAAAATACCCCCTATTTAAGACCCTGCAAAAAAACAAAAAAAAAAAAGAAGGAAAAAAGTCCTAACTACCCCTACTAATATTAAGCAGAAACTTATTTTATATTTTATCACTACAGCCCCTGAGGTTTCCGTTTTTTATAATCGAGCCCTAGTTAACACTTTCCATCCAATTCTATATTAACGGAAGCTAATGAAAAGACATTTTACCCTTACTATATATTAAAACCCTAATTCCTAAAATCACACAAATTCTATTCCTAAACCCGAAATCATCTAAAACCCAAATCCATCAATTGTTGTCGGAGTTGTATGCTGGGTGGTGGATAGTGGTGGATCGAGGTTGACTAATAGATTCGAAGATGGATGGCGGCGGAAAAAAGTTCAGGCGGTAGATCTGGAGACGCTGCTCTCCTTGTTTTCCGTGGATTGAAGCGTTTGGCCGCGGATGGTTGGTTCTTTGATGCCCGAATGGTTTCTGTGAAGAATCTCCGATTTCCGGCGATGTTTGCCGAGAAGGCGATTGGTGGTGGCGGTGTAGTGTCACTCGCATTGGCTACGGTTCTAGCAGTCTGTCTTCTTCTCCCGTCCGTTGGTGGTATTACACTTCAGGTATGATCTTCAACGCCAAAACCATGTTTTTCTACTTGCAAAATCTGCACATTAACCCTAACCTTTCCGGCCAAATTAGACCAATTTCAAGCCTCAAAGTAGTTTGGCGAAAAGACCCGAAACTAGACCAAGCAATAGAGAATGACAAACAGTATAAGCTCTGTGCCCGGGTCGTCAAAGAAGTCTTAAACGAACCGGGTCAGGTCATCCCACTTCGATACTTGGAAAAGCGCCGCGAAAGATTGCGCCTTAACATCAAAGTTAAAACCTTTCTTAACCAGTACCCGGGTCTCTTTGACGCTTACCATGATCGAATCAGACCCAAATCTGAACCCGTTTTGTTCTTGCGTCCCAGTGAGAAGCTTAGAGACTTTCTCGAAGTGGAAAGGAAAATATACATGCAAAATGAGGAGTTGATTGTGGCTAAGTTGTCTAAGTTGTTGATGATGTCTAAAGATAAAGTGCTTAGTGTTGATAAATTGGTTCATGTGAAGAGAGAATTTGGGTTTCCAAATGATTTTTTAGTTAATTTAGTGCCTAAATATTCTAATTATTTTAAATTGGTTGGGTGTCCTGGGGAGGGAAAATCGTTCTTAGAGTTGGAATCTTGGAATCCCGAGTTTGCGAAATCTGTCATCCAGGTAAGAGCAGAAGTGGAGGCTAAATCGACTGGGATTTCAGTTAGACCGAACTTAAATGTGAAGCTACCTTCAGGGTTTTTCTTGAGGAAGGAAATGAGAGAGTGGGTTAGGGACTGGTTAGAGCTGGATTATATATCTCCTTATGAGGATGTGTCAAGTTTAGATCAATCTTCCCGAGAAATGGAGAAAAGAACAGTTGGAGTGTTTCATGAGTTGTTATCTCTTTCCATTTTTAAGAGGGTTCCAGTGCCTATACTGGGTAAGTTTAGTGATGATTATAGGTTCTCAAATGCATTTTCATCGGTGTTCACTAGGCATTCGGGAATCTTTTATATTTCACTGAAGGGTGGGATCAAGACTGCAATGCTGAGGGAGGCATACAAAGATAGTGAGTTGATTGATAGGGATCCGTTATTGGCGATTAAAGATAGGTTTGTTGAGTTGTTGGAGGAAGGAAGGAGGGGGAGGGCGGAGCAGTTGAGGATGCAGAAGGAGGAGGTTAAGAAGGACATGGAAATGATGGCCTTGAGAAATAAAGAAAAGGAGGAGGATGAGTTGGATGGGTACAATGACAATGAACTGATGTGAATGTGAAAGATTGTAGCGAAATGTTGGCGACACTGTTGAACAAAATCTCAATCACAGGTATAGAGAGTGTAATTTCAGACTTAAGTGGTTGTTGATTTTGAGTTAAAATATTTGTCTTGAAAAAGTAGTGCCATTGTGAGGAATTGATGTGCCCTCATCTGCTAGGTTTTGCATGAATGTAATTCTTTATTGATTCTACTGTTGAACAGTCTGAGATTTTTGGTAAGATATAATATAATTTTATTGAAGTCACTGAATTTTGTGTAGGGAGAGGGTGAAACTGCTTTTCTTGTTTCAAGTATGGCCCTTTTATATGCATTTGTAGTATAGTTGCTTTGGACAGACAGCAATCAACAAAACTTGAAAATTCATTATGCTCTGTAAATTTCCTTCTGAGGAAAATTGTTCCATAGTTCTTCTACTAATATTTTCGCTTTTATGCACATTGAATGGTGCAGATATCTTTGGTTGATGGCCATTGGCTATGCAAACCCACAGGTCGGATGACCAGTTAAACAAAGATATTGTTCCTTGTTTTTCAAAGTTACTTTGGAATTGTGTCGAGTAAAAATTAAGTATGAGCTTTTAGTTTCTATATTTAATCATGGGGCATGCTACATCTCAGACCATTCACACCACTATAAAATCATGTGGCTCTGATTTATTGTATGTTAATGAACTTGTTTATATTGAATATCATTGTGGTGACTCTGATTCTGCCTTAATAGTTTGATAAATGGATATCATTCTGCCGGCTTCTTTTTTCAATATTAACTTATTCAGAATTGCTGATCGTGTTATGACTTGTCTTATTCGTTGTCACTAATGAAGATATGTGATCAGCATTAATTTTTATCCAATGAACACATGGCTCGTTGCAATCTTTTCAGGTTTTGATAGTGGCAATTTTTCTGGAGACAAAACCTTTGTAGGTGGATGTCTGACATTATCGGTTTTGCTGAAGCTTTTAATGTTTAAAGGACTGCTTGAAGTGCATTTAATTATCGTGCTTTTGTTCACAGTTTGGTTTTTCTCAACTGCAGTAATTACTCAGCACTTAATGCCAAAACCTGTTGAATTTATGCAAAAACAAGTTAGGACTACTTTTAGTAGCTGTGGCTAGTGAAGCAGACCATTTACAGCTCAAAATTATACCAAGATTGGAGAGAACACACTTTGGTTCCTAGATAATAAATTCTATGGATTTGTCTGTACAGGTGATTCTAATATTTTTTGTGTAAACGCAGGTGATAGTTGTTTTAAGATTCACACCTCTCATAAGTATTTTCCCGTTAAAGAAGTTGACAATAATTTGGATGGGATGGTTCAGCTGCTGGGTTAATCACCAGCTTGTCCTTAACTTCCTTCTCTTCATATCCTAATCATATATTGTTAACTAATAACTAGGTGATCAATATTGATGCCTTGCTCTAGGATCGAAGTTGTTACGTGTAAATCAAGTCAGATTAACTTTGGCGCAAGATCAAACAACAAACCATGTCTAATGTAATTGATTGTATAATATGGATTATAGAACTTATACGATGGCATTAGTTATTTTGGTTCTCCGTTTTCAGTTCAGTCTTCTCGTTAAAGATAGAGCCTTCCCAATTTACACAAATTCCATGGAACTAGCACTTTTTTTACCCTATTTACATTCATTTTAATTGTACTTTTGACATGAACAATTTCCTCTTTATCGGATGAATGTCATATGACTCCATTACCTTATTTACATTCACTTTAGTAGTACTTTTGCCACAAACAATACCCTCTTTATCGGATGAATTACTTTTAAGAATAATTCAATAAAGGTGAAGTCGAAAGAGTAATATGACATTGTTTTTTCTTTAAACAGATTTAGTAGGAGTGAGGTAGTTGGTGCGAAACACTCCTCAAAGATCATGCAGTAGTGTACGTAAGCTAACAAATAGCCACACGAAATGAATGAGAACCAGAACTCTTCCATAACATCAATAACAAACTGGCCTCACTCACTTGATCTTTGCTATTTTTAATTCTTCATCACCCCTAAGAAATTCCAAGTAAAGAAAACAAGATGTTTATGGATGGGATGCACAGGCATAAATAGCAGCAACAAGCAGTCTCAGATGCCAAGAAGCTAGGGCCCTACCCCTTGTTCAAGATTAAGTATCATGAAGAGAAACAAGTTTCTTTTATTTGAAATCTCTCTCTTAGTCTTGGTTCTCCTTCCCAAGATGGAGTGCCAGGTAAGGCCACGGCCATTGCCAGTGCAACCAGGAGTGCCTCCCCGCCCACTATGCGCCTCCCAATTTGCACTAGTTAACTATGCATGTGCACAGCTGCCATTCAACCCAGCGCCACCTCTAACACCTCCCTCCCCTCCTTCCTCCCCTCCTGCCCCTCCTCCTGATGATCGTGAGTCAAGGCATGGACATGGACACAGCCAAGGCCACGGACATGGCCACGGCCACAGGCATAGACACAGCCATGGCCACAGAATCCGAGAAACACCCCAGGAAGAAAGCTGTTGCCGTTGGTTAAAGGAGGTGGACAATGAGTGTGTGTGTGACTTGCTGGTTCATTTACCCGTCTTCCTTGCCAGGCCCGTGCACGATTACACTGTCATTGTTGATGAATCTTGCAGCGTTACTTACAGTTGCGCAGGGCGGATAAGACCATAGTGGAGAAATTATCATATGCCTATATATGTTCTCCTCAGCCCTCAGTTTAAACTGCGGTTTTCTGCTTTGATTAAGTTAAACTTGTCATGCTATATATTATCAATTTAAGCTTTTCTTTCAACCGATTGTAGTCTATGTTTAGAACTTTCCATAATTACGCATTTAAATAAAAGTATCAGATGAATAAAAGAGATTGCTTATTGAAAACAAAAGTTTCCAAGGGTCGATTTTACTATCTATAAAGATAACAGTTCAGAGAAATGAAACGAAATTTAAACTGACATAGAAAAGATGATGATGAACCATCTTTCCTTTGTCATAAATGAAATTGCAGTCAGCAAGATTGAATACCATTTTCAACATTGGGCAAGATGCAGCATTGATCAATGAGACAAAAGTTTCCCAGTTTTCTTTCATGATTAAAGCTCAAAGATTCCATTTCCACATGTTCCCATTACGTCCATGCGAGAATATTTTCCAAAGGTCATTGAAACACGACAAAAAGACCCAAATGGAAAACAAAAGAGAGTGAGTGATTGACAAAAGTTGATTCCAAGTTTACCTTCAATATCTTCAAAACGAATAATATATTATAATTCACATACAAATTGCTCGTCTACCTTGTCATATATATGTTCCTCGTCTAATCAGAACTTTTGTTGTCTGCTTTAAAATAATTAGAATCACCTAATTAGACCACACAACATCTAAATTAGCATAGAGATGAAGAACCTCTATATATTCTCTTTATTTGTGTTGTGGTCCAGAACCAGAACCTATCCAGACACACCTTGCATCTTTTTAAAAGTTTTCATTTTCATTTTTCTAAACCCATCAAATGCTTCTAGTGAAAGTATGTGTAATGGGGTTATGGGCATACTTACTAACCATGCATAGACACATAAAAGATAACATTTTAAACCCTTTCCCCTTTCAAGTATATAATTATTGCTTTGAAGTTTGGGAAAAAGCCTGATGCTCATAAAAAGCAAACATTATCTAACGAGGTTAAAGTTGAAAGTGACCGAGTGAGATACCATCTCAAAGTCATTTTGTTTGACCTAGCTATTTGTTTCTTCTCTTATGGGTCCATCTTAAGTATGTTTTTCATTCTAAGTCTTTCTATCTTATGCTTATATGCCCATGGAATATCATACTATATTGCTGGGTTCAAGTGGGAAGAAAAGACAATGGGGCTTGGATGAACACTAGCGCCACCAACAAATGAAACAAATTGTTGCTTGTACTTTTGTTCCTCCTCTTATTATTTCATTACCCACTCATACATAATGCACTTATCAATAACCAAACTCCCAACAATTTTATTCTTTTATTTATGCTATCTTCCGCTCATTGACTGTTCAAATAGTGATACAGCAAAAAAGCTGCGAATCTTAAGCACTCGTGTTGATTTTGGTGGGTTAGCACCTTAGTGGGTCCTCTTAAGTTGAAAAGAAGAAGAAAGAACAACCAAGTTCGTACCCACTAATACTACGGAAGGTCAGCGCCTCTCTGTACGGCAATATGCACATTGGTGCGGTACATTGTATTTGTAGCCGCTCTTACCAAATTTTACAGCACTGAGTACGACTATTTGTTTAACAACCAGAAGCAGTTTAACAGTTCTTGACTGAGATTGACCAATTAAACCCAACCACGTCAGTATTTTATTCTGTTTCACAATTAATAATTAATGATGAGATCTATTCTGCGATCCCCATGAGATCAACTGTTACTTATAAAATTGAAGTTAAAAGATTGTTAAACTCAAGAGGACCCGAGAGGACACTGAGGTGAAATTGCATCGTCTATGCGCATATATACGATAATGCCTTGTGGTATAAACCCGCCGATTAAATCAATTTGACTGTGGCTAAAAATCACGAGGACATGTAAAATAATACTAAATAGAGGAGAAATTAAGAAGAAAAAAAATAAGAGATCTGAAATTTTTATTCTATATCATTTATTATATTATAACATCATTTCTGATGGAATTTTAAAATTTGGAACAAAAATTTGGGATGAGTAGTATTATTTTACATGTCCTCGTGATTTTTAGCCACGGTCAAAATTGATTTAATCGGAGGGTTTATACCACAAGGCATTGTGTATTGTGATCTCTTATGTCTGCTACAGGGGCAGGGACTTCCATGGGGACAAAGTTGTCGAGGAACTCATCCACTATGGTAGTGCTCGGGCCTGCAACAAGGTTTTTCCACGCTTCATCAGCTGCTCTGCCACGCTTGCGGAAAACTTCTGTTGCATCAAGTCGATGTATGTTCCACCTTTTGATGTTTCTAAGACGGTGTATCTTCTTTAATTGGCGACACGCCAATTCGCATGTATTATCTTTGATTTCTTGAATTGCTTTTTGTAATAGTTTAGCTTTAGTTTTTTCATCCAGAAATGGCTCATCTCTGAAATACTGATGAAACTCGGGTACCCCAATTGCTCTTCTAATCCCTTTCGAATAATCTGCGTTGGGATGAAAAAACTTTCTGGCTTCATCAACCATCCCGCTTTGAACCATCCTGTCAACTCTCTCGGATACAAAAGAATGCAGCACGGGCACTGATACATCGACCCAGAGAAAGCAACAATCATATTTTGATCGAAATCTATGACCCTCACCATCCATTAAAGCCTCAATGTAGGAATTAGATCCTCCAACAATGATTGGAAGCTTACCTCGAGCCAGAGTTGACTCGACAACAACTGAAGCCATGTCACAGAAGTTGGCTGCTGGGAATTCAGCATTGGGACTCAGTATTCCTAGCAAATGGTGCGGGATTCCGCACTGCTCTTCTTCCGTGATTTTGTTGGTGACTATGTCAAGTCCCTGGTACATTTGCATTTTATCAGAATTTATGATTTCTGCTGGAGATTTCTTCGCAAGGTCGATGGAGAGTCGTGATTTGCCCGCCCCTGTCGCCCCCATGACGATCAAAACCTTCTCTTGATACCACCTGGGAAGCAAAAATCCCATGTTCAGCCTACCATTATTAGGTATGTCCAATGAACGCCTTACATGACTCGGCCTTTGCATTGAAATTGTCATGATAAACCTATGTGAGAATCATGATAAAAGGTCAGTCTTACTTTAAATTAAACATCTCTAACCCAAAAAAAAAAAAAAAAGTATAAATAAGTATCAGTCTTGTAGAAAGAAACTCACCCCTCTGGTGAATGAAACGAGGCAACTTGAAAAAATTTAAACTCTCTGCACCTGAACCCCTAACAATAACCTTGCTCTTAAAAGTTAAAGTGACTCACTCTACAATGCTCATGCCAACCGGGGCTCCTGTATTTATAGGCAGGCAAGACCATGAATGGCCACTTGCCCTTTAAGTGACTCTCCACTGTCTTTTCAAGTCAAGTATAGAAGAAAAAATTGTTCTCTTGGAGAGGTTGATTACTCTGCTTAGTCTGGTATTACAATTATAAGAGGTTTGCGATTAACGATGTTATTATTCCTAAATAATGCTTTGACCATCCCACGACATGGAAAGGCATTGCTGTTTCTGGGGCAGCAGTGGGCAGAAACGGGATTGTATTTTTTAGTGATATTTCTATAAGTGGTTATAGTACCAACCAATTCCCAATTGTAGCCGAATATGATTAAATTAAGGTTTTCATCCTGAAAATTTTGTCTTTCATCTGTAGGATTTGTTGGCATTTTCATTGATCTAAGTGACTTTCCACGCAGGCTTTTGCAGGAGATAGCATAAAGAATTCCCTTTAAAAATTTTAAGGAATTGAACTTCCACTTTATAAAAAGCCAAAGTAATATCGATTACAAGAATACGTATCTCTCACTCTCACATACAGGTCCTGGACCAGCACAGGATTCTTATTTTTGAATTTGGTATAAGGAAAAAAAAAAAAAAGAGATGGGAATTTTGCTTAACTTTGTCCTTTGATTGTTACACTTATATGATGCGATAAATAGAAACGTTGATATCCATAATCAAGGTGTAAGGGAAGTACTGAATCCTGTAAAGTGAGCTATTTGTCTGTCCTGAGCGCAATTCGGGATTCCGATAAGGACATCCGAGTGCTACAGACTGGCTGGACTCAACTGTAAACGGAGCTCCTTTTAGCAAACATCTGATTCCCTCTCCAACTTTCTTCTTGCCATTCTATTATGGTCCCCTGCAATTTCCTGGAAAAGAACAAAGCAATAATATTTCGTAATTATCACTAATTCATTCGTGTGTAATGTTTATCAATCGTAAACTTCATAATCAAGAAGAGAAATTCTGCCGACTTCCCTTTGTAATTTTGTGATCAGCTTCAATCTAGCTCGATATCAATTCGATTCTGACAAGTATTTGTTTGTTTTTGACAAAGGCTATGACTCTAAGCTCCAGTAGGCCCTGAGCTCTTTTAGTCGCAAATTGACTCAAATTGTGTTGATCCATTTAACCTGAAAGTCTTGGGCTTTGGCAATCATCTAGATATCAGAACTCATTTTCTTCAACGTCTTATCCGAGGCAAGTCTCGTTTTAAAAAAGACTCCAACGTCAATTGGCTTGCACTTTTAGACTTCTTAGGTAGCGCTTATCAGTTAAAATCTGTCAGAAAGGAAATGATCGACATTGGCGTCAAATCAAAAATTAATTCGAATTATGTCAATCAACTCCAACTGTAACAATCATTTGTTATGTATTGTGGATAGAGCACGCGAGTGGAACTTTAGGGATGTATTCAACAAGTTTCAATAATTATGAAATCTAGTAATTGGACAGATTTTGAAATTTCGCGTTTGAGGAGTATAATTGATCTGTGCGTCAACGTGATGGTGCTCTTGGTTGCATACCAATTATTACTTTCAACAGTCAATAGAAGGTGCAGCGAAAACGGCCCTGTTGTCGATGGCGTGCGTGGCTCTATTTCCGCCTCCTACCCAAAAATGCAACACAGGTCCTGACATTATTGAATCTTTAATTTGATTGATGTTAAGATTGATATCAAGATTTCACTGATTCAGATCACTCGTCAAGAGGATTGAATTGATGAAAGAAATTAGATTGAGATTGACAGGATATGTGATGGTGATTAGGACCACACGGGTAGTGTTAATTGACCCTTTGAAGCATTTACAAGTAGAAATTGTTCTTTGCTTGGCCTTCAGACTTCAGTCTTGAGCTGTGCTGTTGTGATGCTCCAGAATTAGATACTTGATGCATAAACTTGCCATCATGATTGGGGACCTGCGATGATTGACTAGAGAATGCTTAAATTTTGACCACTAGTGATGCTTAGGTGTCCATTATTCCTAGCTGGTCCAGCTTCAATTCTCCAACCATCACCACACAAGGAACGCTGTTTACTTTTCTTTCAATATGCTTTCTGGGTACCAATGATTGGCAGCCATGCCTTGTTTGATCTTTTAATCAAAGAAAAAGGAAAAAAAAAAAAGAACTTTATCTCATTTCTCAAGTGCAAAGCCATGCATCTTAGAATTCCAACAAAACTTGAATTTGTTTCTGTTGGGAGGAACTACAAATCATTCTGTTTTTTTTTTTTTTTTTTTTTTTAATTNTTTTTTTTTTTTTTTTTTTTTTTTAATGTAGGTTAAACTTGAAAAAATTGAACAAATTGAAAATATTAACCCATTCTAAAAGTTGAATATTAATTTAGACTTTGAAAAAAGAAGGTCAAATTCCCTTTTACCTTTAACCAAATTCCCTGATTTGGATCATTTTAAAGTTTCAACTAAAAAAGTTAGTGATTTCTAATGATAAGGTTACACAGTACTGTGCATGATTAGTATGGCGCTCTGCCGACGTACATGATGATGGGCCTTGGCAGGGCCACCATTAGTTGTTGGGTCAGCCTCATCCGTCATGTTGGGTTAGTTAATACTTACTTGTTGGCTCCATCTAAGCAACTTATAAGTAGCGACTCTGAAAAGAAATTTGGTGTGGGACCTTATAGAAAGAAAAAAGAAAGAAAGAAAGAAAAAAGAGGTTGAACTTTTGGGGCCCAATTCAACCTAACGCAATGATAGGCGAAGGAAGGAACGTTATAGTTGTTTTAGTTTCGCTTCGCTTTGTTGTTCCTGCTATAACCAAAAAAGTGACGAAACGTGGAGCGTAACTGCGTTGAAGGTGGCGTGATCATCGTGGTGGTGGCGCGAGAGGGGAACAACCAGCTTACCTGAGGCTTGGAGCAAGGCAACAGTTGCCTTACATGGCTGTCGTCTCAGTACTTACGTGGCGCTCCGCCTTCAGGATCGGATTCTTGCTTCTCCTCGTCGCTGCCATTTCCATTGCATGCATTTACCTTCACATTGACAAGGCACCCTACACTTCCTACATATCCCTTTATATCTATCTTCTCCATATATATATATTTAATACATTTTTTTAATAATAAATCATTTGTGCTAACATTATAATAAGTAATCATCTTATTGATGATATTTGAAGACCCCATGGATTCACTGTCTGTCCATAGTAACAATAAAACATGTTTAATGATTAATGAAGATGGAAAGAAATGGAGGCAAGCTTTTAAACGTGGCAGCACTGTTGTATTAAGAAAATGGTTAATTACCATTATGGAATTGACGAGTCTATGTAAAATGCTATTATTCTTGCTATCTAGGCCTTAAGAATCTATTCAGACTGTGATGAATTATTGATTTTTTTTCTTCAATTTTTGAAGGATTTTCTTGCTATGGTTTAGGCAGGATCTTGGGCCCAGGCGTTGGTCCGGTTGTAATGTAAGTTTCTCGTGGGGGTTTTGATGACATTCATCACATGTTTTGCTATTAGTGCTGACAGTGATAGAAGGATGTAGCAAAAACAACTTACGTGCGAGAAGTTAATTAAGAAAATCATAAAATGTTAATGAACCGTGCTTACTGACTTGTTTCTGATATTAACCCCAATAGACAATAGTTATGTATATTTTGAGTCTGAATGTAAGGATTTCTTCTAAGATGTTGAAAGGCTTCACTTTGTGTTGTTTATAAATATAAGATTACACTCAGTTTCTCGTGCATTCTATACACCTAGTTAACCACTCTTCTTGGAACTTCTCAGGACCACTGCATACGTTCCTCTCGCAATCCTGGCCATTCCTGCTTCAATACTTACAGTAGGCTCTGCTTTGTGTCTTTGATGCTTTTGGAACTGATCTTATTCATTACTTTATTTAATGCACTTCTTTTCTTATGGGTTCTCATAATTCATTGGAGAGTGAGTGCAAACTGATCACGTGGTACCTTTTTTTTTTTTTTTTTTAGTATCATTTTCTCAGCTTGGAGGTGTTTATCTTTTCGGACTGCATGTGGGGCTTCTTATTGATTCTGTAGGTGTAACAATGGGTGCAACAGCTGCATTCCTTCTTGGCAGAACAGTGAGTCTATATCTGCTCCTTTTAACCTTAACTAGAGATATTACGAACCCACTGTCAGATATTGTC
>JANKKB010028638.1:0-15664 GCA_026225775.1 Bursera palmeri | reverse complement strand
AATACATATAATAATTAAGGGGTGGGATCCACTATAAATAATTGACTGGTCCCATTACATTTTAAATAATATTTTATAACAATATTAACTATCAATTACATTATTGATTTTATTTAGACAATAATTGGACCATGAGAGAACCCACACGATGCAAAGAGACTAATAATACTATGGCCTACGTTCCATGCAAGTCCAACTTATGAAGTGCAAACTATCACAACTTGTGGCCGACACTCTTGGACATATGGTTGGTCAATGCGTGGCGGAAAATTGAAGTCATAACGTGTGCTAGCCTACTGAAGTTGACAATGCGAGGTTGGTGATGTTCGGCCATATCCGGAGACTACTATTTCTTGTTTCCAGGAGGAAATGACATGGATCATACCTAATAGTATTTGGTAACTTTTCAGCTCCCACAGGTTTCGAAAACTATCAGTGACACTCTCTCAACCCGTGTATTAGTTGCCACTAGTAAAAGCTGACATTTAACACAAATACAGACAACAATTATCTAAAGAATGATTTTAATACTCTTCGAAAAATACAAAATTCTTAAATTTCATTGTTAGTGATATAACATTCATTAAATTGATGATAAAAGGATATCGTAAGTGATATAATAATATCACGTGACTTGACCAATCATTTAAGATAAAATTTACAACATTTTTTTTGGGAGAGTAGCATTACTCAAAAACTAAAGTACCATTAGATGTTTCAAGAGTTGAAGTATTCACTAAAATTGTGAAGCATTCAATTGATATTTCTTACTAGGGATAGAGTCAGAATTTTATTTTTCAAAAGGGGCAATATATTGAACAATTATAGAAGAGATAATTTAACATATATAAATAAACAGTAATACTATGGGTACAAAGTCGGTATTCTAATTGTGATGTGCCATCGTATAAGTGCTAAGGTAAATTTATCAGTATTTATTATTTTGACTTTTATATATTCACTTTACCATTCATAAGATGTCCCATCAATTGGGATACAAATTTAAAATACAGACCATGTATCCATAATATTACTAATAAATAAAACATAGTCATAAAACTGAAAATAAAGCACACACATGTGCCCACACACACACACACACACACACACAAGTTCAACCCAAGGATGAAGATGTTTAATCATTTCAAGAAATCTCCGTCCCCATCTCCGAAAAATAAAGTGTAGATAGGGATGACCATGGAGATTGTCTCATAATTTAGGGATGAGATGAGGATGACCATCCTTACCCTGCCCAACCTAAAACTTTACCGAATTGTATAATCATGTACCCAAGTGTTTATGATAGTACTTGTCAAGCTAACAGTTAAGAAATCTTTTCTCATATAAATTGTAAAAAAAATAGACTAGCTCTAATACCACTTGTAAGAAAATTAACGAACTCTGATACCACTTACAAAAGAATTATGCGGAAACAAGTAACTTTAAGATTGGTAAAATTCTAACAACACAAAAAGACAAAACATTTAATGTGGTTCGGCTTCAATTGCCTACATCCACGGATGAAGTGATAAATCTACTAGATCATAAGTATATAAGAAGACAAGAGATAACACACCAAACAGGTACTCTACCCAATGCCAACCCGTTACCAAACATACTAGCCCATGGAGGCGTACTATCATTCAGCTTGAAGGTATTCTACCCGATACCTAATATAACAGAGTAACATGCTCTATCGGTGTTGAACCAAATCTCTACTCCTAAAATACTAAGGGTATTTACCCCTTATGTCTAGCTCCCCTTTCTCATAGCATCTCATTATTACTTCATGATTAAAACTGATTCTCAATCCTTATATTTATAGGTGCATATTGAGATCTTCTATTTCTAATAGGAGCATAACTCTTATTGATACAATAATTCTATTTTTTCATTCCTTCTATCAATCCTATTTCTTATAGAAGTCAACTAGTATAATAGAAGTCAACCACAAATAGGAAACTAGAATCCTAAACAAGAGCAAATCATAAAACTAATCCTAAAAGGATTTCTCCAATAAGTATGATTCAAGTCACACTCTAACAAATCTCCACCTTGACATGAATTTTAACACAAACTCTTCATCTCTTCCACAAAGGCAATTTGTATTCATTGGACAATGATGATTGCATCCAAACGCATCTTGACTCGCCATAACAAAAAATCTAATGTTATGATCCAGAATCAGAATTTCTATTTCATGAATGTCATTGCAACGATCAATCCTGACCCCCAAAATAGTGTACTGTGAACAGCAGTAGTGAACAGTATCGGTAAACAGTGATGATGAATAGTAATAAATGAATAGTTATAGTGAACAGTATTGATGAACAATGATGAAGAACTCACGGATGAATAATATCGACAGGGCTGAGCTCCAATATCAATTCGGAAGGATTTAACTCAATAACAAGCAAACAACTGAATGAAATATCAAGAGCAATACGTACTGATTTATGTAAAAACCCTAACAACTGGGAAAAATCATAAGCAGAGAAGAAGAAGAATTCATGTACTTGAGAATCACTTCATCTACAACTTGTAATCGTTGTAGCCAATCTCTTTTATGTATATTCAATCTTGAAAAATAGTCCTCCCAGTTCGCAACCTGAAAGTCTGATAAAATAGTCCTTTCTCAGTTCGTAACCATGGCTCTGATACCACTTGTGAGAAAAATAGACTTGCTTTGATACCACTTGTAAGAAAATTAACGAAATATGATACCACTTGCAAGAGAATTATGCGAAAACAAGTAACTTCAAGATTGGTAAAATTCTAACAACACAAAGAGACAAAATATTTAATGTGATTCGGCTTCAATTGCCTACATCCACGAATGAAGTGATAAATCTACTAGATCATAAGTATGTAAGTACAAGAGATAACACACCAAACAGGTTCTCTACCCAATACCAACTAAATACCAAACATATTAGCGCATGAAGGCTTACTATCATTCAGCCTGAAAGTATTCTATCCGATGCCTAATATAACAGAGCAATATGCTCTATCGATGTTAAACCAAATCTCTACTCTTAAAATACTAAGGGTATTTACCCCTAATGTCTAGCTCCCCTTTCTCACATCATCTCATCATTACTTCATAATTAGAACTGATTCTCACTCCCTATATTTATAGGTGTATATGAGAATCTTCTATTTCTAATAGGAGTCTAATAAGAGCAGGACTCCTATTGATACAATAATTCTATTTTCCTATTCCTTCTATCAATCCTATTTCTTATAGAAGTCAACCATAAATCGAAAAATAGAATCCCAAACAAGAGCAGATCATAAAACCTAATCTTAGAAGGATTTCTCCAAGAAGTATGATTCAGGTCACCCTCTAACAGAAACCCTTCTATATATTATTTTCAACAGTAAAAAGTAGGGTACTTTCTACACAAAAATAAAAATTCTACTATAACTTTTAAAGTTTCTTATACACCAAAAAGACACCAATGCCCTTATTACACATTAAATTCATAAGTTAGAAGTTAATTTTTAGGGTGTCCTTGATAGTTTCCAAAATATGTGGTGTTTGAAGATAGTAACGGGTGTTCAAAAATTTTCTCTCATTTTCAAGGACGAATTATCAAGAAAAGTTTTTGATGAAGAGACAGCATGAATATTATGAGATGTAATAATTTAAAGGTCCGCACCAAAGTCCTCGCAGAGTCGCAATTTGAGGCCAATCAACGGGAATAATATATAGTTTGCTGATTAGGTGCTAGCTAGGACCTTAGAAAACATTTGTAATCCGAGAAAATTTTATGGAAAATTCGACAGGATTTTCTTGTTTAACTTTTGAGTCCCTATCACTCTACAATGTACCAAGAAATTACTTCTAACATCTAAAAGGGTGACGTTATATACACAAAAAAGTCTCCTCCTCACAATCATATTTCTAAATATGCCAACTCTTCGAATTTTAAAATTTTGATATTACCTGATTGATCTTCAAATTTTCACAAATGATCTTCACATAAAAAACACAATTAAGTATTTCAATATTTAATATAATTAAGATACAATAAGCGAAAAAATGTGTCAAAATTTGATTGTATAATTTTTCATATTAATATTTTATTTAATTAAATACAATAAAAGCAAAGCTAGTGTCAAAAGCTATATAATTTTTTTTTACTAAAAACATATTTTAATTAATATTTAAAATAGCTTATTAATTTTTTTTTAGAATTTTTTTTTATAAATTTCCATCTAATGAATTATTAATTGATTGAACTAAGCTAAAATCAACAACCACGTCGTTTCCACAATGACTCACTAATATCTACATATACCAATTTTCAATCTAGTGTTTTCTTTAGATCCCATGTATAGAACTGGGCCAATCTAAGACCTAACATTAGACCCATATTTGTGCTTTCCCTGGATCCCGTGTACAGAACTTTGCCAAATTCAAGTTCCAACATGAATTCTACACACACATCAAATCAACAACCACATTTTTACCAATAATTAATCTAGCGTTTTCCTTAGATCCTGTGTACAGAACCGGCCCAATCTAAGGCCTAACAATAGACCCACATCTGTGCTTTCCCTGGATCCCGTGTATAGAACTGGGCCAATCCAAGGGTAGCACCGAATACCATCCATGTTCCCCTTGGATCCCGTGTACAGAAATGGGCCAATCCAAGGTCCAACATGAATTCCACACACACACATCAACACATTATAAACAACTATCCCATGTGGCCACACAATCACACTCATATTGTCTATTTATATGTTTCCGCATGCCAAGCTAGGCCAGCCTAGGGTCCATTCACATAATCTAAGCACACATCAAATCGTAGACATACAAATAGACACGTATCGCCTGTGTCCTAACCATCACATTATGCATAATCTCTCAAACGTAATACCCGTGTATTGACCATCCAGTCACACACATGTCTCATTCATCCCATCTCGCATGGTTACACGTATATCACCCGTGTCTCATCCACCTCGCTATGCACATACAACCGCATATTGTCTGTATCTCATTAGTCCCATATGCATGGTCACACACCGTACCGCTTGTGTATCAACCATTCAATCACACACACAGCCATACACATATTACCTGTGTCCTAATCGTCCCATCACACATAATCACACATACATACACCCCAGTCAACAATCACAAACATATCACCCATAATCCTCACCAAACACTCATAAATCACATACATATCACACAACACCTCAATCAATAATCACAAACATATGCTATTTCTAGGCCGTAATCATTCAAAATGAAATAGAAATGCATAGACAAAAATCCCTACCTCAATATGCGAATAACAATTTTTGAGTCTCTCTCTCTTTTTCTCATTCATGTAGTGAATTCTACCTGTCTCCGGGTCCCGGATAAGTCCTTGGAGTCACAGGCCAAAATCCTACAAAACTCGAATACAAGGGATTAAAGTGATATTTTCCTTTTGGGGGTGTTATAAAATCCTTAAACTAATAGGGGTCATTTTGAAGTTTACTAGACAAGGTGAAATTACTAACTTGAAAACCCATAGGGGTCCTAGTGATAAAACAGAAGGCAGGGGTGCATTTGTAAAGCCCAAAGATGTAGGGGTGTAACGAAGGATGTAAATGTCAAGTCTATAAGTTGAGGGGGCCGATTAATTATCCATGACAAGCGGTATTTCACGGCAACCACCGACAGGATGATCGACGATCGAAAATGATGATCGGAGGGTACCACTAGAATCGTCTCGCTGAGACAATGAAGATTGCACCGGTGGCAACTATAGGCAAGGCGCCGACAGGTTGATTGGCGAAAGGGAGAGGCAAAGCTTCCATGGCCAATCAATGGCAATCCAGGCCTCGGACTATCGATCAGAGACTGCCGTTGGACTCGTCTGACCGAGAGGAACAAAACTCGACCGGTGTTACCTCTGATTCATTAGGAATCGACTGGCCAGAGAATGACGTAGGCGAGACTTCACGGCGTCGATCAGGCTAATCTAAGCTGCGTACGGGGGAATGGCAACCGCCACCAGAACTAGTAAGCCGAGACAAATCCATCGCCACTGGCCATGATGACTAACTCATCCGAAAGTGGAATGGTCGCAGTGGTAGGGGCAACAATTGAATTTCTGGTGAACAAGGGTATTTCTGATGAATTCTCCATGTTTTGGGCTTCTATGGGTTTATATAGATTTTGGGATATGAGGGTCCAAATGTAAAATCTTAAACCCTCAAATTTCACGAATCCCTTTCAATGCCTCGACATCTCGATGTCAACCCATTCTCATCAAATCTACACTCTCATGACCATCGATATACAAATATATGGCACTAAAGATGAAAAAAAATCAACGTACCTATGTCAAATTTTTTTAGTCTCGAGACTCAGAAAGTTCTAATATTCATCCTTATCATCCAATTACATATGTACACGATGTCATTACATGCGTGTCAGGTACACGTAAAAATCCACTATCTAAATTCTAAAATCATTCACTTATATCCCTATAACACTGTTTGAAAAATCCGGGTTACTACATAATTTTAGTTCAATTTTCTTAGTTCTTATTTAATTAGTTTTAGACAAACTATATCTTTCTCTTTTCATCTTTTTTCTTTTTTATAGCTTGCAAATAGTCAATTGATCGTTACTTGAATACGAACTTGAAGAAATCCTGATGAATGGTAATGTCTAATTTTTTTATATAGTTTGTATTACATAGGATAATTATTTCATATATTTCTGTTTTTTATTTATTCTTTAGGTAGAGTAAAAAGAAGGAACATGCTATTAAAAAATTAAGTTGAATTCAATTTTTATTTTTTTAATTCATTCATAGTCTTCTACCCATTAGTTTATTTGCTTTTGACATTGATACTAATTCTTCTAGTTGCAACAACCATCTATGGGAATAATGAAGAGGACATTTTCTATTATGAATATCTTTAAGACTAAATCACGCAATTGAATAAGAGATAAATTAATGAATGATAGCTTGCTTGCATGCATTGAGAAAGTTATTTTTGATAGTATTAACAATGAGGTAATCATGTAACGTTTTCAAAATATAAAAACTCGTAGGGAAAAATTATGATTTTGTATTTGTTGAATAAATTAAACAAATATTAGTATTTTATATTTTCTGTTTCACTTTATTATGTTATAGTATTTATTCTAAGGGATAAGGTTCATTATCCCCTAATCTAAGTGTACTGTTTTTATTTTTCAACAAATTTTCTCATATCACCATAGTTTATCAAATAAATTATATATAATAAAATATGCAAGGTGCTCCCCTTTAGTAAACTTCTAGGTCCGCCGCTCAATACATTCCACTTGTTATCAAAAAGTTTCTTCTCAAAACTCTGCTGTATCCACTAACTATGACAAGTACAGCTAGTCATGATCCTCTCTTGATCTGAATTTTTTTCTTCTTTTTTTTTTTAATTTTTATTTTTCAAAGTTATTGGGAAATGTAAATTTTAATATTCGGATGTGATTAAGATTTGTCTCATTCATTCCTCTTTTTTTAATGTATTTATATTAACTATCAATTAAATTATTGATTTTATTTAGACAAAAATTAGACCATGAGAGAATCCACACGATATACCGAGAATAATAACACTATGACCTACGTTTCATGCAAGTCCAACTTATGAAGTGCAAACTATTACAACTTGCGGCCGACACTCTTGGACATATGGTTGGTCAATGCTTGGCGGAAAATTGAAGTCATAACGTGTGCTAGCCTACTAAAGTTGACAATGTAAGGTTGGTGATGTTCGGCCATGTCCGGAGACCACTATTTCTTATTTCCAGGGGGAAACGGCATGGATCGTACCTAATAGTATTTGGTAAATATTTCAGCTCCCACAGATTTCGGAAACTATCAGTGAACCCGTGTATTAGTTGCCACTAGTAAAAGCTGACATTTAACGCAAATACGTACAGACAACAATTATTTAAAGAATAATTCTAGTACTCTTTAAAAAAAAAAAAAAAACAAAAACAAAATTCTTAAATTCCATCCAAAGTGATATAACATTCGTTAAATCGATGATAAAAGGATATCGTAAGTGATATAATAATATCACGTGACTTAACACATCATTTCAGATAAATTTATAACAATTTTTTTGGGAGAGTAGGCATTACTCATTAACTAAACTACCGTTAGATGTCTCAAGCGTTGAAGTATTTATTAAAATTGTAAAGCAATTAATTGATATTTCTTACCAGATATAAAGTCAGAATTTTTTTTCAAAATGGCAATATATTGAACAGTTATAGAAGAGATAATTTAACATATATAAATAAACACTAATACTATAAATACAAAGTTATTATCCCAATTGTGATGTGACATCATATAAGCGGTAAGATGAATTTATTAATATTTATTATTTTGATTTTTATGTATGCACTTTATCACTCATATGATGCTACATTAGTTAGAATATAAATTTGGTATATAAAGTTGAAATATAGACTTTGTACTATAATAGTACTCATAAATAAAACATAGTTATAAAACTGAAAAGAAAACACATACATGCGCCCACACACATACACATAGATAAGTTCAAGCCAAGGATGAGGATATTTAATCATTTCAGGAAATCTCCATCCCCATCTCCAAAAAATGAAGTGTAGATAGGGATGACCATGGAGATTCTCTCATAATATAGGGATGAGATGAGGATGACTATCCTTGCCCTGCCCGACCTGAAACTGTACCGAATCGTATAATCATGTGACCCAAATGTTTATAATAGTTGCCAAGCTAGCAGTTAAGAAATCTTTTCTTATAGAAACCCTTCCATGCATTATTTTCATCAGTAAAAGTAGCGTACTTCCGACACAAAAACAAAAATTCTCCAATAACTTTTAAAGTTTCTTATACACCAAAAAGACACCAATGCCCTTATTACATATTAAATTCATATGTTAGAAGTTAATATTTAGGGTGTCCTTGATAGTTTCCAAAACATGTGGGGTTTGAAAGAGGTGATGGATGTTCAAAAAATTTCCCTCATTTTCAGGGACGAATTATCAAGAGAATTTTTTCTGATCAAGAGACAGCATGAATATTATGAGATGTAATAATTTAAAGGTCCGCAGCAAAGTCCTCGCAGAGTCGCAATTTGAGTTCAATCTACGGGAATAATATATAGTTTGCTGAAGAGGTGCTAGCTAGGACCTTTGAAAACATCTGTAATCCGGGAAAGTTTTATGGAAAATTCGACAGGATTTCCTTGTTTAACTTTTGAGTCCCTATCACTCTACAATGTATCAAGAAATTACTTCTAACAGCTAATAGGGTGAGATCCACAATGGTTTCGTCCAAGTGGTAAGGCGACCCAGGATTGAGGAGGTAAGACCAACAGTGAGACCCTAAGTTTGATTCTGCTTACATATAATAGATTATATCATGATTTAAGTGGGAGGTCGTGACAGTGGGTTATGATTGCGTTAGTCTCTCTCGATGATTAATCGTGGTGCGCGTAAGCTGGCCCGAACACCTTGGTTTCCCAAAAAAAAAAAAAAGGTGAGTTTATATACACAAAAAAGTCTCCTCCTCACAATCATATTTCTAAATATGCCAACTCTTAGAATTTTAAATTTTTGATATTACCTGATTGATCTTCAAATTTTCACAAATGATCTTCACATAACAAACATAATTAAGTATTTCAATATTTAATATAATTAAGATACAATAAGCGACAAAAAATGTGTCAAATTTTGATTGTATAATTTTTCATATTAATATTTTATTTAATTAAATACAATAAAAACAAAGCAAGTGTCAAAAGTTTACTATATAATTTTTTTTTTTACTAAAAAGTGATTTTAATTAATATTTAACATAGCTTATTAAAACATTTTTTTTAGAAATTTTTTCTTATAAATTTCCATCTAATGAATTATTAATTTATTGAACTAAGCTGGAATTATTTTCAAAATTATGAAGGTAAGATAAATAAAATCTAAGTTCTCAAATTTTGATATTAAAGGTGTACTTAGGAAAGGAGTGAGTATTATTTTGAATACGTATATAGCCTCACCCTCTATTGCGGTGGCAGTTTGGACACCGTGGTGGTAACTCTCTGTCTCCCACCGCCATGGCACTGGTTCGTTGTATTGAACTTTTGATTTATTCCCTGTTTGCCCTTCTTTTGGTTAATTTGAGTTCAGTCGTTCACCTTTAAAAAAATTAGCAAATAGCTAAAAATACAACTAAAAGCAACTAAATATCTAAATAAATGATGAAAAAATAACAATAAACATAAGTAAAAGTGGTCTAAATTCTATGCATAAATAACACTTTTCTTTAGGCTCAGGTAATGGGTTACGTAAAAGAAATGGATGGAAAATTTAAAACTAAAGAATTTTTAATGTAACACATAAATTCCCAGAAAGAGTCAACATTTTAAAGCATTGGATATCTTATATTTATTTGCATTTCAACCTTCACTTCTTTTATTCACTCAACAATTTTCTTTTTTTCATTTTTTTATTATTTTCTCTTTTTTTTTTTCATTTTCCATTCCCACGGCATTCATGCTTTTTATTCATTTTCTCCTTTATTTTTTTAGTTCCAACTCCTCCAAACTTTGACATATCCTACTCTAATCAATGAGAGCCTAAATCATTTTCTCTAAGGTGTATCGTCTCTTAAGATTTAACTTCAAAAGGTATTTAAGCAAGTTCTAAAGCTAATGATGGAAAAATGTCATCCTAAATTGCATAAACGTATCTAGATATGCCTAAGTCTATTGTCAAATAAGGCTACGTGCACTAAATTTTTCATTATCTAAGCAATCATCGTAAGAATAAAATAAAAAATTTAGCTAGTATCCAATCATGTTATCAAGTTCGACGCCTTTTCAATCATAAGCCTATCATCGTAATTCACTGATTCTTAAAAAAATAAAAACCAAAACTAAAAACAAATGAAACAGGAAAACAACGAAGCAAAGTAGGAAAGCAGTAAAATAGAACAAAAAATAGTAGAAACAAAATAGTGTTTTTTTTTTTTTTTAAATTCTAACCCGTCACCCCGAACTTAAATCTTGCATTGTCTCTAATGCATAAATAAAAGAGAAGCGTAAGAAAAACTCCATGTAGAGTTGCTCAATCTGATTCCTTCATCTCAACCTTGAAGTCTTTAGATTCTGAATCATTGGGCTGGAGGTGATGGATTCCTACAAAGGATCATGTAATTAGACATTACTGGAAGAGATTAGTGTTAAAAATCTTACAATCTCCTTAGCAAAATGGTTAAATCTTTGTTACCTTAACTTGAAAATTTGGTCACCAATTTCCTACACACAAGCAATACAAAGTAGTTAGATTATTTTCTTCCAATGGTGTATACAGCTATCACCTTTGGATTGCACAAATTTTTACTAGAGAATAAGGAAGAAATGAAACAAAACTTCCTCTAGAGAGAGAGAGAGCAATTTAGAAATTGGCAAGGCTTGAGGAGAGATGATGCTATTTCATTCACTTAATGCATGAATCATGCACACCCAAGGTTAGTGAATGAGTGCATTACACATAAAGGATTCTAGCATTAATTGGATCATTTTACACCAAGTAAATTACATTAATTCCAAATTATTGTAAACCAATTATAATCACCAATCACATACATGCTTATCTACCAAGATATTTTGTCAAATATCAACTAACTCCAATTAGTATAATTCTTATCTTCTTTGTCCATGGGCTTGTCTGGGCTTGGGTTTAAATGCAACATTTACAACCTTTAATTAATGGACCCAATCTATTTTACATGTGTAAGCCCAAAACCAATTAGTGATCCAACCCACTAAATTGGTCCATACAACATTTAAGCCCTTGTGTGAATAGTATTATAGAAAATACTATTTATAGATCACTATTCATCCCAGGTGAAAGATACTCTCATAACTTTTGTGTAAATCCGTCATCAGTGAATCTTTGAAGTATGACCATCCGTATTTTTGAACATAAAGTTTCGAGCCCATGATTTATAAGGCATGGTTAACTTTTAGCAAAGCACCAAGCCCTCCAATTCTCCGAAAGTGCACGTAATGTCATGTAACCTTTGTCAGGTGTAATTCTACGTAATTCAATCCTATATCAAATGTCACATACGTGGTCTAGGGACGAACATGTCTTTCCTAATAATGACGAACAATTCTCATCCTCGTTTTTCATGTGATTCTCATTTACGAGGCATGACCGAGAACAATTCTCATCACGCTCTTGTATGCCGGTCAGGCTATGACTAATCGCCGTCAAATCTGGTGTGACATCATCTCCATATATACGGAGTGACATGTCCTGTCTTTGACATTACACTCACTCCTAAATAGGTTACGGCGCGTCCAACGACAAGCATTTCTCTAACCCGAAAAGAGCTATTCACGCAAGTGTCAAAGCGAACCGATCTCTAAATGAGATGGCTGTGTAAGTCTCAGGTCTAAGGGCTACTTACACCTATCCTGAATGGACCTCCTATAGACACATAGATAACCAATGGATTCCGTATCGGGCTGAGTCTAGTGAATATGTTCCGTATCTAAACTGCTAATAACGTTCCCCTATACACTTGCATAAGTATCCAATACTTAGATGTGTGAGAATCATACTGTTATACTTCTATAACCAGTATAAGTGCAATACTAGTCTATCCATACTATAGATGTCCTGTCTCGACAGTACTTCGACTAAGGATGTTTTAATGATGTAATGTTTTAGTGAATCGATTTCTATCTCATAATCAAATTATTCATATTCACATCATATGGACATTTATCATAATGTAATCCAATTACAAATAAATGATAAAGACATACAATTTTCTTTATTACATAAATCCGAATATACCGCATATATTCACAATGTGATACTCTAAGGCATAAATCGTCTAACAATCTCCCATTTGACCTAGAGCCAATCACTTTAGGTATCTAATACCTAATTTATGTATATGTCATTCATACTTTAGTTGAGATAGCATCTGAGTCAGTTGATCAAAAACGCTATCATCCAATGACACTTTCTTGATTATTACATCACCTTGATGTATGATCAAGTGATATCGTTTCAGGATGTATTTGGATCTTTGATGAGACCTTTATCCTTTCTTTGAGCTATGACCACATTATTGTCACCATACAAATCAATGGGCTCTGCTTCAGAAGGATCTGCGTCAAGTCCTCTAAGGATCTTGTATATCCAAACAGCCTCTTTCACTGCTACAGTGGATGTTATATACTCAACTTCTGTTTTTAAGTCAACTACAGTGTCTTGCTTGAAGCTATTCCAACTTACTATACCACTATACAAACAGAACATATTTTGACTGAGAATGATGATCGTCTCTGTCAGATTGAAACCTTACGTCCGTGAAACCATTTATGACCAGTTTTCTATTTCCATAAGTTAAGAATGCATTCTTAGTTCTTCTAAGATACTTTAGGATGTTCTTTACAGTCCAGTGTGCTACACTTGGATCAACTTGATGTCTGCTACACATGCTCAAAGCATAAGTAACATCAGGCCGTGTACATATCATGGCATATAAGATTGAACCAACAGCAGAAGCATAGGGAATCTAGTTCTTTTTTCTTTCTCTTCTCTAATTTCAGGAGACAATTCCTTAGAAAGAGAGATGTCATGTGACATCTGGAACAAGTCCTTTAATGGACCTTTTCATGCTAAATCTTTTCAGTATTTTGTCTATGTACGTGCATTGGGAAAGTCACAATAGCCTTTTAGATCTATCCCAAAAGATCTTTATTCTTAGAATATAAGCTGCTTCTCTCAAATCTTTCATGAAAAATTTCATTGAGAGTCATATCTTGACAGATTGTAACATACAAATATCATTGCCTATTAGTTGTATGTCGTCGACATATAATATTATAAAATTTAGTGTGCTCCCACTAATCTTTCTGTACACAGAGGAATCATCTTTCTTTTGAATAAAGTCAAACTCCTTTATCAAAACATTGATTCTAAGATCTGGAAGCTTGCTTCCATCCATTTATTGATTTTGGAGCTTACAAACCTTGTTCGCATGTTCCAAAATGATAAAATCGTCAGATTATGTCTAAAAGACATCCTTCACCAGGTTCTTATTAAGAAATGCGGTTTTAACATCTATTTGTCATATCTCGTAAATGTGATATGTAGCAAATGTAAGCATAAATTGAACGGATTTAATTATAGCAACTGGTAAAATGTTTCGTCAAAGTCAATTTTTTGTCTTTGACGATACCCTTTTACCATAAGCTTAGCTTCGTATGTCCGTACGTTGCTTTCTATGTCCGTCTTCTACTTAAAAACCGTAATCATCCAATAGGCTTTATGCTTTATGGTGCTTCAACCAGTATCCAAACTCAGTTGGCTTTCATAGATTCCATTTTAAATCTCATGGCTCCCAGCCATTTTCTAGAATCAAATCCAATATTATTTCTTCATACGTAATCGATTCGTTACCCTTAATAAGATTTATATCTGTATGAGGAGAAAAGAGATAACCATGTATCTCAGGTTCCCTATGAATCCTGACCAATCTACGTAGTCTTTGTGTAATAGATTGTGAGATAGTCACATCATCGTGTAACTTCACGAGGTCTATAGTAGAAGTGTCATCAATGGTCTTACTCCGATTAGTATCGAACTCAACTTTTCTCTCACTAGTCATTACAATTTAAATTTCTTCTCTAAGAAGACTATATGAAGAGCAACAAATACTTTGTTCTCTTGTGGGTGAAAAGTAATACCTTTAGTTTTTTTCGGGTATCCCATGAATAAATATTTTACTGATTTGGGTTGAAGCTTTGAGCTATCCAATTACTTTATATAAGCTTGACAATCTCAAATCTTCAGGAATGAGAAACTCAATTTCTTTCCTGTCCATATTTCATATGTTGTTTGTCCAACAGACTTTAAAGGAACCCTGTTCAAAATAAATATCGCACTTTCTATGGCATATCCTCAAAGGAATATTGGGAGCTTGATACGACTTGTCATAGATCGAATCATATCTAATATTATCCAATTTCTCCATTCAGACACATCGTTCAACAGAGGTGTTCTACGAGGAGTCCATCGTGAAAGTATACTAATATCTTTCAAGTAGTCTAGAAACTCAATAATTAAGTATTCACCTCTACAGTCCAACCGAAGCGTTTTAATACTTTTACCGATTTATTTTTCTACTTCATGTCTAAACTTTTCACCTTGTCAAAAGCTTCAGACTTGTGTCTCGTGAGAAACACATAACCATAACAGGATTTACCATCCATAAAAGTTATAAAGTATTTATATCCACCTCATGGGTGAGTGGACATGGGTCCACAAATATCACTGTGCACTCTGCCTAAAACATCAACAGTACTTTCCCCTTTTCCTGTAAACGGTGATTTGGGCATCTTACCTAGTAAACACGACTCACAGACATCATATGAATTTAAATCAAATCCGTCCAAGTACCTATTCTTTAAAAGAATAGATATACGAGTCTTGTTAATATGGCCAATATGATAATGCCATATAAATAAGTTTCATTCTTTCACTTATTTTAAGTCGCTTGTGCTACATCTTAGAAAGTGTTACCCAAGTGTAGGTAGTCTTAATTATAGTCCTCGGTGAGTCCAAGTATCGTAT